>JAXIVH010000021.1:6217311-6222311 GCA_036785325.1 Urophycis tenuis | reverse complement strand
TACAAATGATGAATTGATTGGAAATGACATGACAGAAAAAAACACAAAGAAATTGTTTGGCTTTCAAACAGTTTCTGTATTTTCAAATATGTCTGTACTTTCAAATCTGTCTAGTTTGGGAATACACTGTCTCTATGTACAGTATAAATGAATGACTGATGTACAGGGCTGCAATGTTAAGTCGATTAAACAATTAGTCGATTGAGAGAAAATTAATCGAATCTTGCAGTTGCAGTTAAATTCCAATGTTTGGTTCGTGGATCATTAGAAAAGGAATCGTTTTATCTGACACGCAGCCATTTTTCTTGGCAGCTTGTCAGATTGAGCAAACCCATTTAATATGTCACATCTAACTTTGGCAACTTGTGACGGCATTTGGTGTTATTTATGACAATTCGTAGACCGAATGATTCATCGACGAAGGGGGAAAAATAATCATCACGTTTATGGACCATGAAAAATAATTGTGAGTACCAGCCCTAATAATATCCAAATATATATATATATATATTTATCCACACGCAGACACCGTGTGATCACCATGACCGCCTTGCTGGACCTAAAGAGCAGTGTGCTGAGACAGGTGCAGCGCAGCCAATCGCTGAGGAGCCGGAGGGAAACACCCTCCACCCCCAGCAGCCCCCTGACACACTGCCCTGGCCCGCTGCCCCACAGGTATGCACCCCCCCCCCTACACACACACACACACACACACACACACACACACACACACAGACACACACACACACACACACACACAGACACACACACACACACACACACACACACACACACACACACACAGACACACACACACACACACACAGACACACACACACACACACACACACACACACACACACACACACACACACACATACACACACACACACACACACACACACACAGACACACACACACACACACACACACACACACAGACACACACACACACACACACACACACACACACACACACACATACACACACACACACACACACACACACACACACACACACACACACACACACACACACACACATACACACACACACACACACACACACACACACACACCACACACATACACACACACACACACACACACACACACACACACACACACACACACACACACACACACAGACACACACACACACACACACACACACACACACAGACACACACACACACACACAGACACACACACACGTACACACACACACACACACACACACACACACACACACACACACACACACACACACACACACACACACACACACACACACACATACACACACAGACACACACAGACACACACACACACACACACACACACACACACACACACACACACACAGACACAGACACACACACACACACACACACACACACACACACACACACACACCGAACACACACACACACACTAATGGCTGTTTGTAAGAGAGTTCATCACACATAGATTGATTAAAGGAGGGGGCTCCATTCAGTGCTATGCAGGTCGTGCATAGCACTGAATGCATCCATAATTCATAGTATAATAAATAATGTAACATTCATTACACAGACTATTTGAACTTTTTCTGTGTGTGTGTGTGTGTGTGTGTGTGTGTGTGTGTGTTATATGCTTTGTGATGCGACACACACACACACACACACACACAGACACAGGCAAGCAAAGACCCGGAAACGTGGATGAAAACTGACACGCACCATGCAAATCCCTGCACAAACACAAAGCTAAGCTGAGTACTATTGACAGTAGAGAGCTCAGGGTGGGACTCCCCTCACTGCCAGTCGGAAGAGGGAGTTAAAGACTTCCATTGGAATGAAAGAGTTTCTGCGGCGCTCCGTGGATCTCCTTATCCCCACCGAGGGGTCTGTTGTCCAGACAGCGCTCCGCGGAGCGGGTAGGCGTCAACGCCTTGGACAGAGAGTCGCTCGGACAGGCATCCCTCCTCACTGTCTGTGACGCGCACCAGGGGGGGGGGGGGGTCCAGAACCAGAACCGGTCCTTCCTGATGGTTTTTGTCTGCTCGTGCTGCTTTCCCCGACACACCGCAGCGTGGATAGAGCCTCAACGGAGCCTCCGTAACAGAGTGCTGCGGGTCGTCGCAGGATAGAGAAGGACCGTCGTGGTCCTTCTGGTGGACTGCAGAGTGTCGGAGGTCACTGAACCTGAATGTCTGCATCCAATCCATGGATGGAGAGAGGGGCTGTGGCAGGAGTCCCACGCATGCATGCACGCACGCACGCACGCACGCACACACACGCACAAACAAACCCTTTGGGATGTAAAGTGATTCATAGCAATTTAAGTAAAAATACTTGGCTTGACACACACACCCACACACACATGCACGCACACACAGACACACACACACACACACAACTATTCAAGTTGTGTGTGTTGCCCCTGATAACAATACTATATACCTATACTATACTAAATACCCCTTTAAGGCACGTTCACCCCTTGGTTTTGCCACTCAAGAGAACTGGTCGAACACAAGTCACAGAGCCCTGATCTGGGCAGCAGCTTTCTCTGTGTGTGTATGCAAATCCAAGCTTTCAGGGGGGGGAAACCCGGGCGTCGGCAGCAGCAAACAGATTCTGTGGCAGCGCATCTGTCGTCGGGCCGTCGCTGTCATCACCATTCGGCCCGATTAACTCCTCTCAGGCTCACCGCGATCCAATGCCCAGCCTCACTCTGCCCAGGGTTTTGTCATTCACGGGGAAACAAACCAAAAACCAAGTCTCGGTCATTATTAGTAGTCATGGCGTCTCCGGCACGGAGACTACTAATAATGACCGAGACTTTTGACCGAGGTTTTTGGTTTGTTTCCCGTCAATGACAAAACCCCGCAAAGGCACCGCGGCATCCGTGACGTGACATTTCTTTTTCGTCGGCCTCGCCTGAAAGCCGATATCAAAGTCAAAAGGGGATCCAACTCATGGGGGCCCCCGACGTTTCTATAGCAACCTTAAGGAGCCCTTTTTTTTTTGTCTTTTTTTTTTGTCGACATGGCGGACAATGGCTGGCAGCCCGCGCCGCGCGCGCCGCAGATCTGGACCTATCACTCAACGCGGGCGTAACCATAGCGATGACGAGCCACAGCTAACGGGCTTAGCGGAAATAAATAGCGTGTTTTGATTTCAATTGAACAGAATGGAGGGAAGAAAAGTGCAGCCACACGGTTCAGGGGAAGTCACGGGTGGAAGGAGTGAATGCGGCGTTTTTTTTTCTCCAGGTGTCGAGAGTGTCGAGGCAAAGTAAGCTAGCCTGTAGTTCGCCGTTGCAGTGTCAATAAGTGAGGATAATGCAGGTCTGGGCCAAAGAAGTGGGTGGGCATGTGTGAGAGTATGAACACGCACACGCACGCACACACACACACACAACTTTGTGTGAATGTGAGTGAGTGTGTGTGTGTTCAGATGCCACGCTCACCTCTCAGTCGAAGTGAATTCAGTCACTGGCTAAAATATTCAAGGCGACACACAAATAAAAACACAGCCAACAACACTTTGCGTTGCATGCATTGTTTATCTTGATTCTATGTTTGTTTTTTTTTGTTATAATGGCTGAATGATCACAATGGAGATAACAACAGAGCAGAATAAAAAGTGATACGTTTATTTTCTCACATTTTCGAAAGCGAATGTCACGTTTGTCTTTTTTTGATGAAATCATGCCGTTCATAAGCATTCATATCTATTCAGAATCCCAGAGCGAACTCCCCCGGTGCAATATCTCTGTTGTTAATGTGTTTGTTAATGTGTTGTATTCCAAGGCTTGGGAGGGCAAGATGTCACAGGCTTATCTTCTGTTGTGGTGTTAACCGCGTCTCTCTCTCTCTCTCTCTCCCTCTCCAGACAGGACGGCAGAAACGGGTGCTTTTTAATCAAAATAGATTATTATAAAAATAAAAATCCCTTTAAAAACCCTGTTACCTAGCAACATGAAATGGAAAGGTTATTTTGGTTATGAGACAGAGAGCGATGGGGCGAGATGGGGAGAGAGAGAGAGAGATGGGGGAGAGAGAGGGGGGGGAGAGGGGGAGAGAGAGAGAGAGAGAGGGG
The DNA here is from genome assembly GCA_036785325.1 of Urophycis tenuis. NCBI lineage: Eukaryota > Metazoa > Chordata > Actinopteri > Gadiformes > Phycidae > Urophycis > Urophycis tenuis. The sequence goes on along the minus strand of JAXIVH010000021.1, from coordinate 6,218,223 downwards.
GGAGAGAGAGAGAGAGAGGGAGGGAGGGGGGGGGGGGCAGATGGATGGTGAAAAGCGTGGAGTTTGGTTGTGCACAGCTAGCCTGCAGAGTTGAGGACCAGGTCAGGGAAATATGAATTACAGCCGATATTAATTTCAAACGCTGTCAAAATGTAATCAACATTACCGCCGGGGAAATGCCCCCCCCCCCCCCACCCCCCCCCCCCCCCCCCCCCCCCCGGAGGGACAGACGCAAAGGTTCCTCGATCCTGTGTAACTCAATGACAACCAGGACGCAATCAAAACAAATCACATTCATCTCTCCCATAACCGCGTCCACTGTCCAAACCCAAAGCAATATTCCAACTGGAAGGCTCACAGTCGGGATCCCGCTTGTGTGTGATGTGTGTGTGTGTGTGTGTGTGTGTGTGTGTGATGTGTGTGTGTGTGTGTGTGTGTGTGTGTGACCGTCTGTGTGTGGCTCTGTACGTGTGCATGTGTGATGGGTGGCTTTGTGTGAACGTGTGTGTGTGTGTGTGTGTGTGTGTGTGTGTGTGTGTGATGTTTGCGTGATGTGTGTGTGTGTGTGTGTGTGTGTGTGTGTGTGGCACAACGCCCCCCCACCCTCCCTCTCACAGCATGGCTTCCATTAGTCCCTCATCAATACTTCAGGGTGCCATCCCCCCCCACCCCCCACCCCCCACCCCCACCCCCACCCACACACACACACACACACACACACACCGACTGAGGGGGGGGGGTTGGCAGGGGGCACGGGGGGGGTGATCATGCTGTCACACGCCCGCTGTGCTGCGGCGGGGTTGGCGTTAATGGAGGAAGCGTGATGAGGCTACGGTGGGCAGCTCGTGTCTGCCCACCGTGGTGTGTGTGTGTGTGTAGGGGGGGGGGGGGGGGTTGTGATTGGCTGGTAGT
>JAXIVH010000021.1:6204811-6212311 GCA_036785325.1 Urophycis tenuis | reverse complement strand
CTGTCTGGGATATCACACTGCATGTGATGTAGCCACGCTGTGTCGTAGTGCGTAACACCTCTGTGCTTGTGTGCTGTCGACACGTCAAGGTGTTTGACATCGGCGAGGAAGAGCACGACATCATCCTCCAGAAGGTTCACGAGTCTAAGGTGAGCGGCTGAGTGGGATACCTTGGGACTTTGTTTTTTTTTTTGTTTTTTTACATTCTACAGCAAGCAATTCATTGACTATCGCATGGGAAATACAACGTAAAAACTGTGACCTGAATGCTGTGCGAAACAGAGTCAGCACACTCAAGAGTGGCAAAAAATGTTTTTTTTTTTCCATTTGATGTTTGCGTTGTTTTATTATTGACTGAATTACTTTACCCTTCCTGTTCCTAGAGGTCTATTGTATCTCAAAAATGAAAGTTATAGTTCTGGTGGAGTCAAGAGTGGTGACGGTGATGAAGACAATTTGAGCTTTAAGGAGTGGGACACTCAAACGTTAGGTCATTGCAATGCCCTAACGCAGGGCATTGAAAAGTGATTGCTGAGCTCCACGTTGTGTACGTTGTGTTTCACAGAGGGCTTCCTTCTCTCTGAGGGTTTCCGTCATCAAAGCCAAGAATCTCATGGCCAAAGACGCCAATGGTAAGAAGCCTTCCCCTATTTCCACCCGTTCGCGCTCACACGCACAGTGGGTTGTGATGAGCGACAGCTGCCTCTGCCCTGCGAGGACAGCTCTGGGAAAAGCGCGCCGGCCAAGCCACCGCAGCAGCGGTCGACCCCGTATAACATTTTACTTTTTAATGGTCCAATTATGAGTCCAATTATAAGTCAAATTATGAGTCCAATTAGAGTAACAGGATGATGTCCTATTCCAAATGATGGCTTCGCTCAACAGCGTTTGGGCATGGAGCCCCCGGTAATGACCTCTCCCGTTTCATTATCGCCCCGCGGCGCGCCCAGGCTACAGCGACCCCTATTGCATGCTGGGAATCCTGCTGGGCCAGAGCCCCCGGGAGCCCGAGGAGAAGAAGGAGAGGAAGTTCAGCTTCAGGAAGAGGAAGGAGAAGCTGGAGAAGCGCGCCAGCACCAAGGAGGTGCTCGCCGCCCGCTGCATCCAGGTGACCGACGTCAAACCCGAGACCCTCAACCCGGTCTGGGACGAGCACTTCATCTTGTGAGTACCGCGGCGCTGCCCCCCTGTCCGCCTTCTGACGGGGGGGCCGCTCCTCAACGGGGGGCTGGCTTATTTGTTTGTGTTTTTATAAAAATTAAAAAAAAAAAAAATTAAAAAAAAGATATTCACTACTGTCAGGTAAGCTCCAAGGGGTCTAGCTTATATCTGTTTTTATGGAGGAAAAAAAAAACATATTCACTACTGCATTGTAAGCTAGCCCCCTTGTAAGCATGGCGGGGGAGGGGCTAGCTTATTTGATTGTGTTTTTCTTTTAAAAAAAAAGTTCACTACTGTGGTGTACGTTCCACCGTGACCGAGGCTAATTTCCCATTCCCATTGGCAAAATGCAAAAATCCTTTGTTCTCCATAGTGGAGCGCTGAATGTTTGAGTCACAAGAGAGAGAGAGAGAGAGAGAGAGAGAGAGAGAGAGAGCGAGAGCGGGTTTGAGCTGCTTTTTAACCCCTCCACTGTTTGAATCCCTCTGTCCTCTCGTCCGTTCTCCCCACAGCGACATCGACGACGTCCACAGCGACCTGCTGCACCTCGACATCTGGTCAGTCCTTCACACCACCACACACAGTATAATCTATAATCTATAATCCATGCATTACAGCTCATCCCAGCGTCCCCCCGGGAGGTGGCCGGGGGTTCCCCATCGGGTCGATGGGCGGCGCGGGGGGCTGTGGCGCTCGCCGTCTGATTGCAGCCTTAATCCCTGGCTCGCCATCGCTGGCTCCCCACCCCCCCCCCCCCCCCCTGTTCTTCGAGGGGTGAGGGGTGGGCAGCGCCGGGTGTATTGTTTAAAGCTCATCGTCTGCTGGGGGGGGGGGGGGGGGGGGGCCGTCTCCCCACGGCGACCCCAGGGGGTCACGTGACCGCGGGTTGAGAAGTGGTGGTGGCGAGGGTTTACGCCTTCGCCCCGGCGGTCGGCGCCCAAACCTTCCTTCGGGGGGGGGGGGGGCTCTCGTCAACGTGGCTGAAAAGATGGTCGAACATGAGATATAATTTGCACACATGAATTGACCACAGAGTCCGGACCTTAACCCCATTGAGAATCTAAGGGATGTATTAAACATTACTAAACACACAAAAAATGCACACAGTGTGTGGACTCAACAGTAAGATTGCATTTTTTTATGTGGTCGGACGCCCGTGGGAAGCCGGGGCGCAGTAATGGCGGACAATAATAACACGCGGCTCGTTCTTGGGGGGGGGTGGGGGGCGGGGTGAGGGGTATACCGTAACCGGACCGCCACTGATCTCGCCGTTGTGCCCTCAGGGACCATGACGACGACGTCTCCGTGGCAGAAGCCTGCAAGAAGCTGAACGAAGTCAGCGGCCTGCGGGGGATGGGCAGGTACGACCCGGCCGCCATGTTTGGGCTTTGTGTGTGTGTGGGCTTCCAGTGAGCAGATGTGGGTTTTTTTGGTCAAGGTGACACATACTTTGTTCTCCCTAATGACACATACTTTGTTCTCTCTCTCGGTGGCTCTGTTCTCTCTAATGCATATAAACGTGCTTAATGTGGACTCGCTTCTCCACAACGCCTGCTCTCTCTTCCTTTAGTTGGAAGTATTCTGTGCTCTGTCCTGCAGTGAAGATTAATTAGTGTCTCCCCTGAGGGGCTTGTTCAAAGGGAATGCATTGTCGCCAGGCCGTACCCACGGCGCGGACCGGCAATTTAATTCGGACTCCGCGCCGCAAAGTCCCTGGATGATTGAAAATGGAGTTTGAAAATGGAGGCCAAAAAAAAAAAAACAGAAGCTCCCGATAGCTAATCAGCTATGGGGAGACCGAGGATTCGTGTCCCAGAAATCGCGGGGAGAAATGTAACCGCAGATGACACACACCTTTGTTCTCTGGCAGGGGTGAATACAGTTCTTGTTTTTTTTTTTTTTAAGGATTTTAGCAAAGATGTAGGTTCCAGAAGCAGCCCAGTGTTGATGTAGCATGTATACGCGATTTCCAGTGGCTTTGTCTCCCATTTCAACACAATCCCGTTTATTTTGCAAACAAAAAACACACACACACACACACAAGGAAACATCACAATATGTGGGTGGACCTTCTTGATTTGTACCCTACTATGCCTGGAGTGTTTACGAAGGCTTCGTCCTCTTTGGGGCTAGATTGGTGTTTTTTAACAGCGAGATGAAGTAGCCGTTAAGGTCCCCGGCTCGGGAGCCACGCGTTCCCATAGTTACGTGGCATTTGATCTCCTCCTTGGTCTCCTTTTATCCCTCAGACCCTTGATATTCCCGACCAGACCGCCTGACTTCAGTAATCAGGATGTGGCCACATTCTCAGAAACATACATGTTTGGGCTACAAAATGCTGTTGAATAAAACAACTCCAATTTTATAAACAAAGAAAATGAATATATTAGAAAGAAAATGAGATATGTTAGCAATGATTTAAATATTTAATTTTAATATTTCATATTTTTATATGATTTTTAATACACATTTTCTTGTTCTTGTCAGTTAGTATTTGCTAAATATAATAATAATTCTCTACAAGTATTTAAGAAAAAATTTGATGCAATACATCAAACACTTAAAATAGTGGAATGAATATTACATTTACCTTTAGGGCACTTAGCAGATGCTTTTATCCAAAGCGACTTACTAAAGTACATTTGTCAGAAGAAGGTGAAACATTTTATCGCTGTTAATACAGTAAGAAAGTCACCAGAACCAGAAGTTTCAAGCATTTCAATTGATAAGATAACCATTGCTAGTGTACAACATCTCTGGCTAAGAGCCAAGTTACAAAGTGCCAAGACGTACAACATAGAATTTTGTGGATGGATGTTATGCAGGGTTCAGGTGAACTCTTGAGTGAGTCTTGAGTCTCTTCCAAAAGAGGAGGAGTGACTCTGCAGTCCTGATATTGGCAGGGAGCTCGTTGAACCGCTGCGGTGCCAGAAGGGAGACGAGTTGAGATTTCGCCGCCCAACCTTTTCCTCCTTTTAGCGGTGGAGGTACCAGTCGACCACCTGAGGTAGTTGAGTGGAGAGCAGGGGCGCGGGGTTTCACTAGGTAGGTAGGGGCAGTTCCATTAACGGCTTTGTAAGCCAGTAGCATCTTCTTGTATTTGACGCGAGCCACTACAGGGAGCCAGAGGTGGAGGTCATGGAAGAGGGGGGCGGGGGTCACGTAGTGAGAATTAGTGTCTGCATTGCAGTGCTCATTTTCTACACACATGTTATTCTCCCCCGTGGCTGCCTGTGCGGCCACTAGAGGTCGACCGATAGGGAATTTTTAAAGGCCGATATAATAACGATAGTTTGGAGCAGGAAAAAGCCGATAGCCGATTAATCGGCCGATACCCCCCCCCCCCCCCCCCCCCTCCCCCATGTGCGCTGTGTGCAGAGCAGCCCCTCCCCTCAGTGATCAGAGAGACAGACAGCAGCGCAGGCCAGGGAAGGAGCAGTTTAGGGCTGCTCGATTATGTCAAAAATGATAATCACGATTATTTTGATTGATATTGTAATTGTGATTATAAAAGATGATTATTCATTGATTTAAAAAAAAAAAAATCTAAAAATGTTTTTGATGGTGCGACTCAAACATAAGTCCATTGTGGTGGCAAAATATTGATATTGAACGCCGGGTCGCTAACGGTGCTGATAGGGCACATGTCTTTGGCAATCATGTATGCGATTGCATCCGTTATTTCTTTATGCCTGCGGGAGCTGGCTGGATATGGGGTGTCATTGTATAGCGTCTCCTTAATTGAGGATTGTGTTGCGGTGGCAGGAGTGGAGGAGCGTTTCATTTTTTCCTTCATTGCTTGGTCATGTATTACTCTGTGTGCGGACTTTAAGTGGTTAAATAGATTGGTCGTATTCGCTTGAGGTGCAGACACGGTCGCGTGACATATCTTGCAAGTTTTCAGGCGAGGGCGGGGCGCAGCGGAGTGCGCAGGTGGAGAAAGAAGGGTTCGCTCCATTTACCACACAAAACACGGCGGGTGGCAGAATGATCGTTTTATTACGATTATCTTGTTTTAATGATCGAGGGAAGCCAAAATCGTAATCTAAATCGAAATTCAATTAATCGCCCAGCCCTAGAGCAGTTCATTGCGCTGTGGGGAAAAAAACAGCCATCGGCCACCATTGGGCCAATTTCCGTTAATGCCGATAGTTAATCAAACGTCCTATCGGCGCCGATTAATCGGCCAAACCGATTAATCGGTCGACCTCTAGCGGCGACCTCATAACATGTCATCATAACATGGTCAACACTGTGCTCAGGTACTTCAAGCAAATCGCCAAGTCGGTTCGCGCCAACGGCTCGGCGTCGTCGGGCTCCGAGGAGAACGCCGACGACTTCCTGGGCTGCATCAACATGCCCCTGAACGTGAGTCCCCGCCCCCCTCGCCGCCGCACGCCACCTCACGCCGTCACACACAAACCACTCTGTGATCGTCGAGCGACAAGGCCGCTCCCCCGCGGTGATTGTCGATGTTGTCGATGATGTTGTTGTGGTGGTGGTTGTTGTTGTTGTTGATGTTGATGTTGATGTTGTCGTCGTCGTTGATTTACAGGAATTACCCGTGAATGGCTTCGACAAGTGGTTCAAACTGGAGCCGCGATCGAGCGCGTCCAAAGTTCAAGGGGAGTGCCACCTCATCATGAAGCTCTTCACCAATCAGGTGCTCGCACGGCTGCCTGCCGCACGCTGTCTCCGCGCGTGTGTGTGTGTGTGTGTGTGTGTGTGTGTGTGCGTGTGTATGTGTGTGTATATGTATGTGTGTGTGTGTGTGTCTGTGAGTGTGTGTGCATGTGTGCGTGTGCGTGTGTGTGTGTGTGTGTGTGCGTATGTGCGTGCGCGTGTGACTAAAGATGTTACAAAGACGGACGCGGAGGCGACCGCCACTCCCGACTCGCGCCCCTCAAACCCCCATTCTCTCCCCCCTTCTCCAGAGAGACACCACTCTGACCAAGAGGGAGCCCAACGTGTCCATCCACAAGAAGCTGCTGACCCAGATTCTGGAATACGAGCACGCCCACATTAAGGTGAGCCAACGACAGCAACGACAGCGACAGCAGCAGCAGCAGCAGCAGCGACAGCTTCCTGGAAACCCTCGCCGCGGTCCCCCGGCGACAGTGCCTTGGTTACGAGCTGAGCTTTCATTAGCCGAGCGTTGCTGTGGGTCGCTCTCCCCCTCTCTCTCTCTCTCCCTCTCCCTCTCCCCTCCCCTCCCCCCCCAGTACGTTAATTCCGCGGTGGAGGAGTGTTGCGTCCACACACCTGTGGCGTCACGCCACGTGAGCGTGACTGACGGAGCGGAATCCAACCGACCAATCAGGGGACAAGATTGGTCGGAAATTAGCCGGATTCGGCCTGAAATCAGTGGGATTCGGCCCGAAATCAGTGGGATTCGCTCCGAAATCCAAAATGGTTTCGCAGTGGAAAGGCGAGCCGGCGCGTGCGTCCGCGCGGAGCCCTCCACTCAACTGTCTGACTCTCGGAAGGCGCCGGCACTTCTGAGTCTCTTCCGGCGCCAGTGAACCTCATTACGAGTGAGCCCGTCGCGTTGATGTGAACCTCATTATGTGTGTGCGTGTGTGTGTGTGTGTGCGCTCGGTGGTCTTTCAGAGGGAGCCCTATAACTGGAACGGACTGGTGAGCCCCCCCGCCTGGACCCTGCTCACGCACCACGCTGTGCAGACCGACCTCTCCCCTCTGCAGCAGGCCATTATGTAAGCCGCAGCGTAGCGTGCGACTCCACCGGGTAGCGCGCACGCCAGCCCCTGGAGCAGCAGGGTGGTGTGGGTGGGATGAAATAACGCGGCGCCGCGCCACTCTGATGTATAGCGCTTTAAATGCTAGCACGTTTAAAGCACTGTATGTGTGTGCGAATACACACACACACAAACACACACATACATGCAAACAAACATATACACACCCAAACATACACACACACACACACACGTGTGTGTATGTGTCTTTAGAGGCAAATACCCACACCCAAACACACAGTTGAACCCGGCCCCAAAATCACACACACACGAACACACACACACACACACACACACGCATACACGCACACACACATTCCTGTAAAGGTTATTGAGACACGCTTGACTAGACACACACACACACACAGAGACACTGGGCTGCTGCAGACACACACACACACACACACACACGCACACATTCCAATAAAAGTACAGAGCCACCACAACACCTGGCTACACACACACACACACACAGGCACCCCCCCCCACACACACACACACACACACACACACACACACACACACACACACACACACACACACACACACACACACACACACACTCACACACAGGCACCCACAC
>JAXIVH010000021.1:6194811-6202311 GCA_036785325.1 Urophycis tenuis | reverse complement strand
TTAAGACCGTATGCCCTCTTCGAAATGAACTCCACATGGACATCACTACCGTTGTCAAGGTGAGAGTTGATAGCACACCTTCCTCAAGCATCTTGAAGTGGGCTCGTCTGTACTTCCTGACCATCTTACCTTGTAATCACGACCTGTTTTGAACAGAAAGGAACCGCGGAGTGGTACGAAAACATCATTTCACAACACAAACCAGAAGAAGGGGTAAGTTTATGATAATATGAAGAAAAAGGAACGCGGTCTCCTAAAACCCTGAGCCCCAGACAGTCTGAACAGCCTGAAAATGACTCCATGATTACACACCCTCCTATACATTTACATTTGGGGGCATTTAGCAGACACTTTTATCCATGGCGACTTACAAAGAGTTCATTTTGTCATAATATGGTAAAACACGTCATGGCTGCTAATACAGTAAGAAAGTCACCAGTCACAAGTTTCAAGCATTTCAATTGCTAGCTTAACCATTGCTAGCATACAACATGCCACGTTGCAACCCGAAGCCGCTATGCTAACCGTCTGACCTTCCATCCCGCCGTGGGTCCTGCGTGGGGGCCTGGTGGATGCTGCGGCGCTGCAGTCCCTGGAGGAGCAGCTGAAGAGGCTGGTCCACGTGCTGGACGCCGTGTGTGCGGACGCCCAGAAGGCCCACCACACCTACAACAAGCTCTTCCACAGGTCGCTGGTTACACGTCGCTCCGTTGAGTCAATGTCTGTCGGGGTCGATCCCCATCCTGTGTAGACACACACACGGACACACGGTTGCCATTTTAAAACTCTCCATCGTTGTTGTTGTTGTTGTTGTTGTTGTTGTTGTTGTTGTTGTGGTGGTTGTTGTTGTATTGTTCCGGAACCCCCATGCAGCGCCGTGAAGGTGGACTTCTTCAGCATCTCGTACCGGCAGCTGGAGAAACTGGTAGGCTGTTGAGACGTGGCGTCGTCTACGAATAACTTTTAATAACTTATTTTTTTCATTTATTTTTATTCCTTTTGTGCTCAGTCAATAAGCAAATCAACTATTCATCCAAGTGTGAGACTCACCGGCCTTGTTTCTGTGAGGGAATGCGTGGGTAGGGTATATATGTGCATGTATATGTATATATATACAGTATATATATGACAGACATACTTTTATATATATATAATTTGAGTAAGTGCTCCATCAATGGACAAATTAAACCTTCACATTTACATTCACTTATAGCGATTTAGCGATTTATAAGCCAGGCTGAGAACAATCCAAAGCATGAGAAAACTCTGCACACACACACACACACAGTGCAGCATTTCTGAGCACAGATCAGAGTAGCGGTAGATAGAGTCCGATGAATACCTATGCTTAGTGGTATTGGGGTGGGAAATGGTATTAATTACATCGGCGCCTTCAGGTATTTTTAACTGCAGACTGAGAATGAATTGAGTTGCTCTATCTCAGACAGCACAGGTCAGCTGATGTGATGTGATCGTAAACAAAAACACCATTCAATCCCCGCAAGATGTATTTCTGTAATTATGAGCTCATATTTTCACCGAAACGCCATTTGTAGTACAGCTCTTATTTACATTGCTAACTTATTAACGTATTACTTGCGGGTGATGTTTTCTGGCTGTTATGTGTGCTGGCTTGCAATACGAAATGACCCAAAAGGGATGATAAAGATCTTCTGAATGTGGATCTGGATCTGAACCAGCAGCCCATGTGACCCCCCCCCCCCCCCCCCCCCCCCCCCCCCAACACACACACACACACACACACACACACACACACGCATGCGCACACGCACACACCCATGCATACATGGACGCACGCACGCACACACACACACACACGCATGCACACACCCCATGCATACATGGACGCACACACACACACACACGCACACACACGCACACACACGCACACACAAACACACACGCACACACACACACACACACGCAGGTAGCGGACGACGTGAACATCGCCATGGAGCGCGTGTGCGGGACCCTGGAGCAGGAGAACTCCCGGCTGACTCAGAGCATGGGGGAGACCATCTTCGAGCTCTTCATCACCCTCAAGATACTCAAGGGCTTCCGGGAGTTCCTGCCGCTCAAGTAAGCGCCGCCTGGCCGCGCCACAACCACTCCGTGTCGTCTGGGTGCGACCAGGAAGTAACGCCGGGCGGCGTCTTGAAGGAACTCGGTTCTCATTGGCCGTCGGCGCCGTCACTCACGGTGATTTCGACATATCGCTCTAAATATTGAAAACCACCCTATTTGTCTCCTTTTGTTTTTTTTTTGTTTTGGCACAGGGATGCTAAAATGCTAGCCCTGACCGGCTTCCATAACTGGTTCAAGTCATCGATCCACAAGTGGCTGCAGATCGTCCACGAGCGATCGAGCGATAGGATCCGTCACGCGGTGGACATGGACAAGGTAGGAGATGTCTCTGTGTGTCTCTGTAGCTGTACACACAGAGCAGTGGACATGGTAGGAGATGTCTCAGTGTCTCTCTGTGTAGCTGGAGACACAGAGCAGTGGACATGGTAGGAGATGTCTCAGTGTCTCTCTGTGTAGCTGTAGATACAGAGCAGTGGACATGGTAGGAGATGTCTCAGTGTGTCTCTGTGTACCTGTAGATACAGAGCAGTGGACATGGTAGGAGATGTCTCAGTGTCTCTCTTGTAGCTGTAGATACAGAGCAGTGGACATGGTAGGAGATGTCTCAGTGTGTCTCTCTGTAGTTGTGCTTTGTTATACATACAGAACACAAATCACCACGTAGAATATTCATATTTGTGTTGAATATGACTCAACAGCACAGGGCAGCTAAAGCCGCTGCAGGTAGGCTTCAATAGTTGGAAAGATAGAGAGCAGAAGAGAGGAGAAGAGATTTGGGAACAAAGCAAACCCCCCAAAAAAGATGTTCCCTCGGTCTTGAGGGGTCTAAAATCTAAGTGGTCTCATTACAGAGGCAGGCGCAGTCAACCAGAAACACATCATCTCCCAGCCCATTTCACTCACTTACAGCTGACGGATGGCCGTTTGTAACAAATTACACTCAAATAGTTGCTCTTAAGTCTTTACCCGGCGGGCCCCTCTAAAGGACCCCTTATTTTACCACCAGGTGTGATGTTCACTCCGCATGTATGATCAGCCTACCAGTTGGTTCAGTCCGCCGGGTAGGGCTGACAGCTTGATCTTGGGCCTATCACGCGTCTGGGTGGATTCTCCCATGTGTGATGCCACTAGAGGGTGGATTGTGAAATGGCTTCTCATGGTTAATCCACATCACACCTGGTGGTAGAAAACGAGGTGACCAGAAATAGAAGTGTGCCTCAGCGTCTTGCACTTGAAACGCCTCAAAGCCTCTACAGTGTTGATGCCCATGCTGAATTATACATGCTGAAGTATTGCTATACATCACGTGAAAGCATAGCACCGGGAGTCCGAAGGAAAACATGTCATTGCTGTCACTACTCGAGCCGTATTGATGGCGAGGCTGTGCGGGTACATGAAAGGAAAGAAGGTTGAGAAACATAACTGAATATACCTATTCTAACTACCTATAGTACACCCGGCCTGTGTATATATATATATATATATATATATGTATCAGGTTTGTACATCAGAATGCATCATAGAATTTCTTTGTCTGCAGTACTTACATAATCGAGGTCATATTGACATTCAGTATTAACGTCACAGCTTCAATGGTGAAGTCACTTCATGATACATCTCTGAACAATGAACCGAAAAAAACGATCGACAACAAACCAACATAAAAAACCGCCATTCAAATAACTCTTGTGCTGCTGCCACAGCAGCGGAGGCGGCCGGTCACGCATGTATGCAAGCCAATGTACACACAGGACGGTAGTCGTCCACAGCGGACGCGGAATCACTCACCGGCGTGTTGTTGTGTTGTGTTGGCGCGCAGCTGGAGCCCATGCTGCAGGACAAACACAGTTGCTCACCGCTGAGGAGGTAACGGCCTGCTTCAGCCAGGTCCGGGAGATCTGGACCCAGCTGGCCTGGCCCGACTCGGCAGGAGCCTTCATCTTCGTCACCCCGCCTGACAGATGTGAGCATCACCCCCCCCCCTCTCCCTTCCACACTCCACGTTGCACGTGTGCGCACACACACACACACACACACACACACCCTCGGATGTGTACAAACACATATAGCAACACAGACCCCAATCCCCCCCCCACCCGCTTCCCCCCCATGAGATGAAAACCTAGAGAGATGCATGATTAGAGTCACACAATCACACAACACACACAAAGACACATATTGTACGTACACACACACACACACAAAAGCCATAGAGACACATGCAGGAACATACACATGCCCTTACAGGAAAGCCCACTCAAATGAAAAATAATCAGAAATTCCCATTTTTCAGACAGAAAATTGAAGGGTTGTGATTTTGTCCACCATTATGGTTGATTAGATGCTTTTTTTGTATTGTATGTGTTTGTTTTTTTTTGGGCAGAACTTCTGCAGTGAGGCGGTGTGTTACTCAGAGATGATCACACGCAAGATAGAGAGGAACCAGCAGGGCCGAGACCAGAAGAGCCTCACGGTGCAGGTACTGCCTATGGGAAGACAGACACACACAACACAGTGTGTGTGTGTGTGTGTGTGTGTGTGTGTGTGTGTGTGCGCACACTGGCGGGGGTTGGAGGGAAATGTCACACTGTCTTTTTTTTCACCTCACGGTAGAAAAAGACCACAGTGGGAGATCACTACTTGCTGGCTGACCTTTTTTTTTTTTCTTTTTCTTTTTTTTTTTTTTTAATCGGCTTCTTCATCGTGGTCTTCGTCGGCTCCCTGATGCAGATTACCCGCCGGTTAACCCGACGGCCGGTGTTTTGCGCCGGGGGTGTGGCCCGCGTGTGTTTACATGAATCCTTTGCACGCCGCGGTCAGAAGCATAAACACACACAAAAGGAATAGATAAGCCGTTCATGATGAAGAGGTGTTTGCCCCTTGGACGGCGCACAGTTGGGTGTTGCGACGTTGTGAAGCCACTGGCAAATGTTAGCAGTTCACCTCTGATTCCGTTTCTGAAGGGTCTTTCAAGGTGCGCATGAAGCATCAGAACTGGAGTTAACGGGGGCCGTTAACGGCGACGTAAGCCAAGCCACTGAGCGATTACTGTCCACTTAGCGGCCCAAGCCACTGACCGATTATGTACTGCCACCTTACGGGACAGTGAAACCCACGGTGCAGATGAATGGAGCTACAGTGTTTTTGGACTTTAAGGAAGTATAAAACTACACAGAAACAGCTGGAGGAGGGGGGGGTGATTCAGGCCACACCCCTTAGACTAGTTTTTTAGTTGACTTTGGCAGGTGGATCACGTTTCGATGGCGATGATGATGATGATGATGATGATGATGATGATGATGATGAAGACCATTGAACCACGAACACAAACGTGACAAATCACACCAAAACGCAGCCGAGAGAGAGAGAGAGAGAGAGAGAGAGAGAGAGAGAGACAGCTCTCGCCCTTTCCCTGCACAGCGGCAGCATCATAACCTCCCCCCCCCTCCCTCCTCCTCCTGCATGTATCTCACCCCCCTCCGCTCAGACTCTCTGTAGCCTCTCTTCCTTCCTCCTTTGTTTTTTTTTCTTCTTCACCAATTTTCATCCTCCGACTCTCTTCTACCTCCGGGGTCTCTCCCTCTCCTCCCCTCCCCCCTTCCCCCCCCCCCCCCCCCTCCCCCCCCCCAAACCGCCGCTAGCTGTGCATCGCCCTGAACAACACGGAGCGGGTGCGTCTGTTCCTGGGCCACCTGCCGCGCGACCTGGAGTGGCAGGCGGGTGGAGCGCGCCATGGAGGAGTCGTGCGGCCGCGGAGGGCAAGGAGCAGGTGTACAAGGCCCTGAACGGGCAGCTGTACAACATGGACCTGGACCTGCAGCGGGAGGCCCAGCGGCTCATCGCCCTGCTCACCGACAAGGTGTGTGGGGGGGGGGGGGGGGGGGGTTCACGCCTCGGCGGGGAAATGCTTTCAGCTTTTTCTTTTTTGTTCCCTCTCTCCCCTGTGTGTGTGCGGCCCCACAATGGACTCCTTTCACGGAGGGATTGTGGTTGTGTTGTCGTCCTTGTGCGGGTAGCAGGGTAATGGGTAGTAAGACGACGCTGGTGGGGGGGGGCATTTAGCAGACGTTTTTTGTCCAAAGCGACTTACAATCCAGTGCATGTGTGGGGGTTCGACATGTGGACAGTTCAGACAGACATACTTTAATGATCCCTGAGGGAAATTGCATTTGTTACAATACTCCAGGGAAAAAAAGAAGTGACAGACACTCTCCGTATAGTAGTGTTAGAATATATAAATATATAATATAAACCTATGTAAAATATAAACCTATGTAATGTGTGGGGGTTCGACATGAGGACAGTTGGAGGACAGACAGACAGACAGACTTTAATGATCCCTGAGGGAAATTGCATTTGTTACAATACTCCAGGGAAAAAAAGAAGTGACAGACACTCTCCGTATAGTAGTCTTAGAATATATAAATATATAATATAAACCTATGTAAAATATAAACCTATGTAATACAATATACAAAAAATATACATAAATGTACATACATCCAGGCATACGCTAAGAGGTAATAGCATAGACAAAGATGTAGCATGTCGGATTTTGTGTAGAGAGTTGTGCAGAGAGATGAGAGATGACCAGTTATGTAGTGAAATGAAATTACCAATTATGCAACATGAATAACCCGTTATGCAGCAGAAACTAAGATGAAAGTGACAAATTGTATAGTTTGATGACCACAGGCAGGAATGATTAGGGGGGGATCAAGGGGATTGAACCCGCCGACCCTACGTTTAGTGGACGACCCGCTCTCATCCACCCCGCTCTACCCACTGAGCTACTGGTGGAGATAATGCACGTTGGACCGTGGACCCCCTTTTTCACAGAGAAAGGGGTCCACGGTCCAGCCCCCCCCCCCAGCATCGTAGGTGTGGGCAACCCCTCCGACGTGTTTTCCTGCGACGACGACACGGCTGTGAAAATGGCGTCATGTGTGTTTTCAGTCGGCGAGAGGAAAGCTGTTGGAAAAATGGTGGTGGTGTTGTGTTGTTTCCTAATTAAGATGTATGGTGTGGTGCATAATGACACACAATCAGTTAAATAATTGGGGAACGGCTCCGTATGTCTGTGCCTTGGGCGGCGGGGCCTTACACCTCATCCTCCATAACAATAACACTCCGCTGTGTGGTATAATCACATCCGTGACCGGTTTCACACTGGTTTGGGGGGGAAATCGGTCGTAGCACCCTTTCTCTAAAAAGTGCTTCTCTCTTTACCTCAGTTGCCTCCGCAGCCACCAGTGAGCGTTGACTGGCTGTCGCCTGCCCAGGGCCGGCTCACGCAATCAAAACGTTGCTTTCTATATATCTATATATGTGTCGGTTCATGGAATCCAAGGACACAAGTCGCCAACACAACATTTGCGCAAAGTAACAAAGAAG
>JAXIVH010000021.1:6190510-6193010 GCA_036785325.1 Urophycis tenuis | reverse complement strand
TCTCCTCTCTCTCTCCAACATGGCCTAAGCTTCTGTGCATGTAAGGCCTGCGTTGCCAACACACAAGCTAACAAGCCTGGGGCAGGAGGCTCATTACGGGCTGTGATGAATAGCGGAGGGTCCGGTGTGACACTGAGACACGGCAGAGGACGGTCCTCCTCCTGGATGGGGGCGCCTCTTCCTCTCTCTCTCGGTCTCTCTCTCTCTCTCTCTCTGTCTCTTCTCTTCCCTCTCTCTGTCCCTCTCTCTCCCTCTCTCTCTCTCTCTGGGGCCGCGCCGCTCTCGGTCCCAGCATGACGGATCACCGTGACACACACAGCTTCTGCTCTTATCTCCGGTGTGCATCAAGGCCGGGGACATGCTCGCCCTTTGTTGTGCTGTCTGGCGCCCGGATCAAATGTGGAGTGGATCTATATACTGTATATAGATGTACTGTATATATAGAGAGGGAGAGAGAGAGAGAGAGAGAGAGAGAGAGAGCCCCTCCTGGTAAGCAGGTGGGGAGACTTCCAGAATTCTCAATAACTCAATAAACAGTGTGTGTGTGTGTGTGTGTGTGTGTGTGTGTGTGTGTGTGTGTGCTCTGAGTGGAATGGCCAGTATCTTTTTTATTTGTAGAATGTATCCGCGGGAGGATGTGATGTTATTGGTAACATGACAACACTTATTAACAATACGAGTTCATTCATTAACCGTGAATCAGCGTTAGTTAATGCAGTAATTAGCATCGACTAACAGTTAATGAATATTTAACTAAGGGTCTTGTAAGGTAACGGTGATAGGGTTCGGTAAGGGTAATAGGGAAAGGGTTAGGGTTGACCTTAACCCAAATCCTAACCCTAACTCCTATGCTAATTCTTTATCATAATGCGTAGTACTGCATTAACTAACATGAATTAATAGTTCATTGTTGCACCTTTGTTGGATGTCACCGACAACTCTATTTGAAATCAATATCAATACATCAGCATTGTCTACAGATATGTCCAGGTCATTTTAAGATATGAGGCTAATGGTGAGTGATAAAAAAGAAAGAGGCCCCGTACAGGGCACGTCCCCGGGTGTAATCAGGTCTAGTGATGCACGCCGCTGCCCACAGACTGAGCGAAGACGAAGCCCCTGCCCGCTGTCATGTGCCAGACTAAGGGGAGAGGCGGGCAGAGCAGAGAGAGAATGAAGGGAGAGAATGAGCAGGGCAGCGGGGCGGCCTCCACATTAAATAAAGCTGGTCTGCTCCGTGGCAATGGTAATGGCTTCTCAAACCGGAGTTAAACGTAATGCTGATTCTGTGTCAGGGCTGTTTTTTGTCGGATAGCTCTCTCGCTGGTGGTGGTGGTGGTGGTGGGTGAGTGGGTGAGTGGGTGGTGGGCGGTGGGTGGGGTGGGGGTGAGAGGGTGAGTGGTGGCTGGTGGTTGAAGGCTGAACTCTGTTGGCGATGCGATGCGGCACACACACACACACACATACAGTATATCCTTCCTCCAGCTTCTGTAGCGATGTCTGGGAGGGGGAGGGGGGGGGGGGGGACATGCCTTGCAATCTCTTTCTAATTTGATGATATAGGACTGTGTGGACAACTGGATAGGAACTGGGATAGTTTGAGAGAGAGAGAGAGATGTAGAGAGAGAGGGAGAGAGAGAGAGAGGACAGAGTGGAGAATTTCTGCGGTAATTGACCACACATGGCGTTGGGTTGGCATGACATTAGCATGATGTTAGCACAATGTTAGCATGACGTTAGCACGACGTTAACGTGACGTTTGCGTGACGTTAACGTGACGTTAGTGTGACGTTAGCGTGAGGGCATGAGGGCGCACACCCCCCGGAAACAACCCAGCGTCCGAACGCCATTTTGCTTTGACACCCAGCACATGTTTCTGGCTTACGGAACCCGCAGACCTGCAGATGCGATGCGATATGAAAGCGAAGGGTGAAGTAGTTTCTGTAAACCTCGCTGTTGAGGCTTCTTATTTGTGTGGGGGGGGGGGGGTTTTACCGGCGTTTACCAGCCCGGTGGATCTTCAATTCATTTTGTGGGAATATAACCGTTTTAGCTTTCTTCTCCGAATCGATATTGGATTGAGATAATACAATGTCATATTTGTTGGCGCCGGCAAAAGCCGACAGTTGTTATGACAATGGATCAATCGTGAACTGTAATAAATGTGTTCAATTCATACAGGGAAAATGATTCCCATTTGTCCCCAGCTGGTCAATAGCAGCGAGGTCCAGGAGATGTCATCTCCTGCTCTCCCCTAGTCTCCACACCCCTATACTTTGCCAGGGCTTCACGCCACCGTGATTGCCGCAACAACAAGAACAACCCAAAAAAAAAAAAAAAAAAAAAAAAAAAAAACCTCCCTGCGTTTCTCTGGAAATATTCTGGGGTTGATTTTCACAGCTGTTGGCTCCCTTTCCCCCTCTCTCCTGGCACGTTGCATGCAGCACGCCATGGGTCAGGGATGCCGATAATAGCTGGTGGGGGTGGGGGGGTGGGGGGC
>JAXIVH010000021.1:6180510-6185510 GCA_036785325.1 Urophycis tenuis | reverse complement strand
CGGCGGCGGCGGCAGCGTTAAACACCGCACCGGGGATCAGATTAGCATGTAGAATGTGCTTAGCGGCGTACAGGACGGCGCGCCCGGATTATGCATGGCGTCCACGCGCCGCACTGACCTTTCTTGATTGAGTGTAATAGCATACAGAGCGAACGCAAGAAGGTCAGGGCTAGAGAGCGTTTTAATATTATAATTGGCACTTCTCCCGGCTTTTTGTGACGGCGGGTGGGGGGGGGCGGGGGGGGGAATAACCACTTGCACCGCGAGGAGATTTTACAACATTGTGTCATTTCAACAGGTTCCGTTCTGCACCTGGCTGGCCGTAGGGGACGGAGAAGGCGCACAATAGGACGAGGGAACGAGGGAACGTCTCGGTCAGCATGCAGTGCGTTGCTGTTTGTTTTTCGACACTTTTGCACAAAACGTGCGTGACGTCATGTCAGATCATTTGTCCCCTCGTGGGTTTCAACCATAGACTGTATATAAATATGGACAAACCCTCCGTGATGTCACCCATAGACATTCTTAACAGCGGAGATGAAGCCTAAAATTGAACTTCTGGGCGCCGCCATCTTGGACATTTCAGTCTGTGTTCTAAGCCCGCCTACCTCCGGCCAGACCAATCAAAGCCTCG
Organism: Urophycis tenuis; assembly: GCA_036785325.1. Taxonomy (NCBI): domain Eukaryota; kingdom Metazoa; phylum Chordata; class Actinopteri; order Gadiformes; family Phycidae; genus Urophycis; species Urophycis tenuis. The sequence goes on along the minus strand of JAXIVH010000021.1, from coordinate 6,184,876 downwards.
AATCCGTGAGGTCATGCCGTGATGACAGATGACAGCTGCCAATCAAGTTGACCACGCCCTTAATTATTCATAAAATAAATCCTTCTCTGTGCATTAAAATAATGGATTCTAAAAAGATTCACCCCCCTCACAGTTGTCATGGACTCGAACACTACTGAAAGACACCAAAACCGTTTTTTGAACCAGGCTGTAAACATGTTTATTTTGGCTGTAAAGTTGGACATTTTAACATGGGTGTCTATGGGAGTTGACTCCTTTCTGCAGCCAGCCTCAAGCGGCCAGTCGAGGAACTGCAAGTTTTTGCACTTCCGCATGGGCTTCATTTTTCAGCATGGAATGTTGCCGCTTGGTTTCAACATTTGTGAGGCTGACGGCCTGAAGACGCCCCGCCAGAAGGCCACCTTGCTTTCTGGGTCAAAGTTAAGCAGATCCTGCCGTCGTTTCTCTGGGCGAGGGTGTAAGGTGGACTGTACCAGCTGGCAGGCTGCTTAGGGGGGGGGGGGGGGGATCTATCCATCACACGTCCGAGTGGATGCCCCCCCCCCCCCCCCCGCTTGTGATGTTTGGAATAGCTTTGTAATCATTAACCTCAAAACGGGAACTCCTTCAGAAATCGTCTGCGCTACTTCTTCGCCGACAGGTGTGAGGGTGATTAGCCATTACAAGCCTTTGCATAATCCATCCACTCAGAGCAGCGCGAGTGGGAGTTGACCAGAATGGTGTCTCTCTAGCATGCATCTGGGTGAACTCTCCCACTTGTGATGTCACCAGTGGACACTCCCACTGGTTCACTTGTGCCACAAGCGAACAGATTTTGTACAATCACCGAATCACACCAAACAATCATGTTTTTAACAAATAATCATATAGTCATTGTCACAGAGTCCTTGGAAAGCAATAACATTGACAGCAGGGTACTTCTGTCAACTGCCCAGACGTGTTAAAAAAAACAAAAATGACAGCATTTGAACAGAACCAATTTCTTCATAATGTCTACTCTATTGGGTACTCTACCTATGTGGACAATTACAAGAAGCTATTTATTATGTTTGCTTGTTGTAGTAAAAGGTATTGTTTTCCAACATAGCACTTATTGTCAACAGATCACCTCACAGACAGACCATGGCGGCCACTGAGTAGATTTGCATTAGAGGCTCGATAGACACCCTCTGAAATAAAAAGCTTTGGCGCCTTTTAACTGTCGACAAAAAATGCATCCACGTCATGGTTTAGTGAGTCATTCATTCATTCATTCATTCGGCTATGGTGTGTAAATGCTGGACGTTTCCAAAACAGCCTTGCAATTAAAACGTACATGGAAATCACGGCAGAATCACCACTGACTGCCATGTCCTGCTGTTTATGGCTCTGCCAGATTGGAAATTAATTATGTCTTTAACCAAAATACGATTAAACTGCAGCGCTACAACAACGGGATGACTTTCTCGTCGAATACACAAGAAGCTCCCACAGGCAGTTTATCTGTAAAATAAGCTCTGTGATAATAATAGGAACGCTAAGCTGAATAATTAGCTCCACTGTTGTGTGGCAAACTTTTGCTGAATGGAATATTTATTTTGTGCTCCGGATATAAACTGCGCTTTATAATTAATGACGCTGGCAGAACAAAACTGACACAATTAGGAAACGTCACGTGAGGATTGGGGAATAATTACTGAACGCTAACATGTGTATCCCTGCCTTGTAATAACTGACATCGCCAAGCAAACGGTGATGAGTTCGGATTTCACAGTAGGAAAAAACAAGAGTGTGTCTCATCACATTAATAATGGACCCCGGTCGATTTCAGTATGACAGTGCAAACAGTATGGACACAGGCGTCAAGTTAATAAACATCGACCATGCTGGTGCTATGAAGGTCCCAAATAGAACCAACCCAATGTTAAAATGACAGCAACAGGAAGATACTTCACCCCTACTATGTGACCAACCAGTGAAAAACGTCCATTATGAAATCTGAAAATAAAGCCCCAGCAAAAATAGGTTTAACGAATCCATCTGGACGAATTCAAATCAATTACGGGGTAACATGCTGCTAATTAGTATAATTAATGCATGTATAAAGCCATAGTGGAAAGGTTTCTGAGCAATGTTCCTCACACTCTATAGCAACCACGGTTTTCCCCTTCACACACTATGAACAACGAAGAAAAAAAGAAACGAAGGGAAGGAGACCGGACCAGCGATGCATGCTGACAGTACGCCACCGGTTCTGGTCCGGCCCAGTGTTCTGGACTGAGGGGATATATTCCGCAGACAGGACAAAAAAAAATAAAGAAAGAAAATGAAAAACACACACACACACACACACACACACACACACACACACACACACACACACACACACACACACACACACAGACACACACACACACACACAGACACACACACACAGACACACACACGCACACACACACACGCACACACACGCGCACGCACGCACGCACACACACACACACACACACACACGCACGCACACACACGCACGCACACACACACACGCATTGCGTAACAAATATTCCCTGTGTAAGCAGGAGTCCAACACCAGGGCGGTGCCTGGCGCGGACCCCTGTGACCACGGCGCTCCGGTTGGCTCGGGGGCAGCGCGTTGATGACAGTGACCGTCTCCGCCAGCCCCCCCCCCCCCCCCACCGGGACGCCATCCTTGGAGCAGCATTGAGGGGGGTGGTGGTGGGGTTGGGGGTGGGGGTAGTGGGGGTGGGAGAGAGAGAGAGGTGAGAGAAACAAATCTTGTCGTTCAGAGGGTCCACCCCCCCCCCCCCCCCCCCCCCCCCCACCAACCCCCATACACACACACACACACACCCTCAACAGTCCAATAAATCATTCTTTAATCAGAGCTCCCACAGTGGTCAGGTTAAACACCAAGACCCCACACCCCACCCCCCTCACACACACACACACACACACACACACACACACACACACAAACACACACACACCCCTGCATTAACAACACTTTACCGTACCGCTCTCCTGCCTCGTTACACCAAAGAAGCTAACCAAGAAAGCCATCAAAAACAAAATATAGATATACTGTATGTACTTTTTGGGCTCCCTTTATTCCTTCCCATCTGCTGTCATTCTGCTGGCTCCTCTGCTGTTGTTGCTGTTGTGTTCTTTACATTCTTCCCTCAGCCCCCCCCCCCCCTTCCAGCTCTTGGGAGTTGAAGTTGTTCTGGTGAAGAAGGGGAAAGAACACCAGAACACACTGTGTGCCTGAAGAGCATCTTGACTTGGACGGCGCGCTGTTGTTTCAGCTGGACTTCCTGATTACAGCGAGGACTGCAGACGGAGCCGCCAGTGACTAGAGGGTGACAAGGCACTGCGTTCATTCGATGGGTGGGGGGGGGGGGGGGGTGCATGCGCACGCCGTGATGAACTGCGGACAGGCGGCCGTGGTTGTTTGAGTTGGACTACAGTCCCCCCCCCCCCCCCCCCCCCCACCCCCAGAGGGGAAGAAAATGACTAAACTCCATCTTGGATCCAACCACCATCCCGGAGTCCCGTTCCCTCCATGGTCAGCCGAGGGAAAATATTCGGTTTCATCTTCCAGCTTCCAACACTGTCCCACTCTCCCTTCCTCCCACACTCGCAGTCTCACATACACCCGGCATCATTCTTTTTTTTTTTCAGACTTCTCTAGCAGAAATATACAGTATCCTACCTCAGCTGGCTTTCTCACAAGTCACACTCGCCAGACACTCCTTCACTGAAGTCCCCGTAATAAATCGCAGTGGCCCCTTCATCACCTCACATCTTCATCGCCTGCTAGAGACGAGGCGGTTGGACCTGTAACCCACCTTCATTATTAAGTATGAATAAACAGTTGGAGGCAGCCCTCAGATAGCAAGCGCGTGTTTTCATTGCAGAGTTTCAGCGGTATTGCGTTTGGTTTCAAAGCTTAGATGTTAGCGTTTGTTTTTCTTTGTAGTTATTAAGACTCGGCTATGGTCCGTGAATGCATTCCCTTCGTTTTTTGAGGAATAAAACTATTCAATTATTTACCGTGCATCATGTTAGCGGTTGATTAAATCAACATGTGTTTCCTATAGCAAATAAGCCAACAAGTACACTGAACACCAGGACGATGTTGAATCTCCCCCCCGAAAGCCGCCTTCTTCGGGGGGTTGAAACGCGGACTCAGAGATGCAGCGGCTAGCTTTGGCTGTTCCATGTAGCGCCTGTGAAATGAGCGCATGTATCTGCGTGTGCGAAGCGTCGGCCAGACATTAATTGGTCCCCCGGGTAGCGGCAGGCAGCCGATCTGAACCTAGATCTGCTAACTATGCACACCGAGTCATTCAGACAGCGGGGCGATGCA
>JAXIVH010000021.1:6160510-6178010 GCA_036785325.1 Urophycis tenuis | reverse complement strand
TAGTCAGCTAATGATAAGTCTAGTGATTATCGCTCTTTATAACTTGCCACTTAGTCAGAGATATTGTATACTAGCAATGGTTAATCTAGCAATTGAGATGCTTGAAACTTGTTCTGGTGACTTTCTCACTGTTTTAGCAGCAATTAAATGTTTCCCCTTCTTGTGACAAATGTACTCTTTGCAAGTCGCTTTGGATAAAAGCATCTGCTAAATGCCCTAAATGTAAATGTAATGATTATGAACAAATGGTGCTCATGTTAACTAAGGTATTCATTTATTATTATTTAAGAGGGTTAGGGTTAACCCTGACCCACTAAACCTTACCCCAGCCCCTATGCTAGTCTCAATTCTAAAAATGCATATTACCGTGTTAACTGATGCGTTTACTAACGGTGGAATAATGCACCCTTAATGTAAAAAGTTGCCATATGTAGCTGACCCCTTTACCCAAAGTAACTTACAGTGCATTAAGGTCAGACACTGGTCATTAATGAGGAAGGAGTTGTCAGGGCAGCTTGCTCAAGGGTGCCTCCGAGGAAGTCCACGGAACCCACCACCTTTCAGCTGGGAGCACGATACAGTATCCCGCCCCCAGCTATTTGTCTGGGTGTAATGTTGTAGTTTGCTGTATTTTCTTTAAAATGGATCACACACAAGCATTATGTATTAGTATGGAAGTCCACTCGGTGCTCCACCACACATGAGAATGTCCTGACCTTAAAATCATCTTTAACAAGACCCAAAGGAGCTTATTAGAACCAACAGGAACACAAAACAGTGTACAACTAGTGGGTTGCGTGTAATATTGTGTTATTGTGTTTGGTATGGTTGCACAGTACAAAGGGAAACTCAAGGGTGAACCGGATTGTGATGTGAATGTCAATGACAATTAAAGGCTATATAGACCGCGCCGGGCCGTGAATAGCAAACACAAGAACAACGAATAACCTGAGAATTGTGTCCAGGCGGTGTGTTCAGTCAGGCTTTGACACTACTTAGCAGGAGGTATAAATTCATTTGCTTTACTTATGGCTCAGACATTTCCTTGTGCTGCGATTATTCACTTTAATTGTCAAATCAGCCACTGGTTTTTAATGACTTTTCCCCTTTTAAACACATCCAGACAGATATAATTCAACTGCGGCCCCAGTGATGTTATGTTAAAGCCTAATATACAATGAGTAATGGTACATATAGAGGATCTCAGGGATCCTGGTTAATGGATGGAGTAGCAACAAAAACAGACAAATGAAAAATAGCGGGTGAATCAAATATCGATTTGTAGATATAAATCAATAAATAATAATGATAAATACATAGCGCGTGTTTGAATGGAGAACTCACAGGACAAACACGGTGTCTCTTGAAGGAGAGTTAGTGTTGGGTAGAGAATGCACGTTGTCAGAGCCAAAGCATAAAGACACATCACCTGGACAACACACAAGGACACCGCGCCACCAGGAAATGAAAAAGCAATATGCCCTGATGAAACTTTTACTCTTTTTTTTTCCCTTCTTCTCTTCCTCCCCCCCCCCCCCCCCCCCACCTCCATCCTGACAAGGTTACTTTTGAAGGTAGCCAAAGGATTCTGCTTTCTAAAGCAGAATGTGTCTTGTCAGCTGGTAAACACACAGTGGTGGTGGCAGCAGTCACTTGGTGGGATTCATTTTTTTTGCTAAGCATCCACATATATTTTTCTTGATCGGCTTATTCCTCTTTAGCGGCGGGGACGAAGCGTATCCCGGGCTGACTGTGTGCGTGTGTGTGTGGACACAAGTCAATCAGCATAAGGCACACGCCTGAATTCTGACATGAATCCTTTGCAGCGTCACGCGTCTTTCACACCCATGGGCTATTTGGGGGGGGGGGGGGGGGGGGGGGGAATTTTGATAAGACTGAGGATTCTAACAGCCATCTCCACACAAATGCAGGCTAGGCTATTAGTATACTTTGCATTGCCCGTCACGGGGGAAAGTGTGCGAGTGGGTGTTGGTTGGAGAGACAATGACATGTGGTGGATATGTATCTGTATCCAAGATGTCTGCCCGATGCCCCCCATGTCCATTAGGACACGGGGCTCGATGGTACCATTTCTAAGGATCACTACAGTAGAGCAATAGTAAATAAGGTGTTCAAGTCAATTCAAATGTTCTAACCATTGTCTATATATGAGTGCTCATTAGTAAGCTATTCATTATTATTATTATTAACACTATTGATAAGATAATTAGATAATGGTTCATGAGATACTTTATAAAGCGTGAGTTAATAGTCTATAAACTATTTACATCGTGTTCATAATGCTTATAAACACTCACATAATGCTGCAATTGATGATGAGGTGGCCTAGTTTGTGTTCACCAATCACACGCTTACGGATCCCGCCTCCAGCAACACGATTGGTTGACAGCAATGGATGCGCAAAAGAAACACCCCATTCACCCAGATTTGAGCTAATCAGACATGGATATAAATCTTATCTCTGATTTGTGAGACTTGTGAGGATATGTATTGGGGTTTATTTTTATTAGAGTCATCACTAATCTCTGGGATAAACACGTGTGGCTCATTGACTCATTTAGACACATTGTTTTATTTGCTGAAATACATTTGCAAATAACCAAAAGAACAACAGATTATCCCGCATGGACATTTTCCATGTGAATCAATTTTCTCAGATAATTTATAATGAGGCATAAATCCCCCCCACCCCCCACCCCCCCACCCCCAGCCAACCCCCACCCAACCCCCTCCCGCCCGGAAAATAATAAAAAGATTGTTTCCTTTTGTCGTCGCTCTGGCAACTGTGGAGTCACTGTTCTTCTGCCACTGATTTTGGATTCTCCACCCCGTGTGACACCAGTGTAGGCAGAGCCAATGAATGATTGAAGCTCTCCAGCAACCGTCACCGCCGCCGCCACCACCACCACCACCACCTCCTCCACCACCTCCACCTCTATCATACCTCATCCCTCCCCTGTTCTTTCCCCCCCCCCCCCTCCTCACAATACTTCTATAAGATGCAAGCACTATCTCCTACAGGCAGACCCTGGCAGCCTGTGGCATGTTTCTGCAGCGCAGCTGAAATACCGCAGCCTCCAGAATTCTGCTCCCTGTGACAAGACAAACTAGGCAGAACGTTGGAGAAAAAAAAAAAAAAAAAAAACACCCATCAGGATTTTTACCGCAATCAATCTGCTGTAATTAAACTGAATTTGAGCCCTTATCCTACGGCCCTCCGGTAGACCAAGCTACTGCGTTTCTTTATTTTTTTTTTAGATGTTATATGAATCCCACCGCCTCATTCGCACCCTATGAGATCTGTTTCATCCGCACGCACTAAATCCTCCCCGGCGTGCACGTGCCTGGCGTCAGCCACGTTATTTCCACAGTCAACATGAGCTAACGTCGGGATTCCATGTGGTTTTTGTGCTATTGGCCACTGCCATTTTACACAGGCATCCATTTCGTGAAGCCTCATTCCGATCAGAGGGATAATTGAGACTACATTTCTGAGGAAGAAAAGGCTCACATGGGCGCAGGGTAAGTGAGTAAATGGGTTCTGGATATGTAGTGGTGACTGAGAGGGATCTAAACATGAATAATTGATGGGAACCAGACTAAGAGTGCTCTAAAATGTCTTCCTCACACTTTAATAATGGATTTGGGTTAGCGCTCTGCTGATCCGTAAAGGACTTCCTCACACTTTAATAATGGATTTGGGTTAGCGCTCTGCTGATCCGTAAAGGAATATCTACATTGGATATCGGTGATGATACAAGGCTCAGGCTGTGTCATTCAATTGGTACAAAAAGACGAGCCACGGAAAAACGCTTCCTGCGGTCCTATCCGACTCTGCAAGTGCATTTGGCCGACTGAGCTTCCTTTTGTTAGCGCTGTGGATTGAGTGGGCTAAGTCCTTCCAATGTACGTCTGAATACGTTCTATAAATGTACGACCGCATACACGGTGAGTAGAATGGCTTCATTGCCGGAGTGTTTGGGCTCAATCCCAATCCACCAATGGTGATCGCTGCTACAAACACTAACCTGCCCCTTAATGACCTGCATCTGAATGAACTGTAATTAAGACGCTTTGGGATAAATGAAGCCTCCGGGTTTTGAACGAGTGCACAAGGGGATTTAGGTTACAGTGGGGGACATTTCTCCCACCGCTTGTTTTTGAATGTGCTGATCTCATCGTTGGACGGCGGCATGAACAATGTGGGAAAGATGCTGACCGCACACATCGACACGCACCCGCCCATGCAGAAAAGTTAACAGAAAAACACAACTTCATTGATATGCTCGGCAGATGACCAACAGGGTGGTATTTCCAAGCCTATGTCTTGCCGTACACCCACCCCTCCCCTCCCCTCCCCCACCTCCCCCCCCCCCCACACACACACACACCCCCACTCACCCACACACACACACACACACACCCACACACACACACACACCCACACACACACACCCACACACACACACACACACACACACACCCACACACACACACACACACCACGCCTTTATGGCAGAAACAAAAGGAATCGATACATCAAAAAAGTTTTGATTCGAACAACGCAGCTAAAATGTCAACGGCAATTAGCTGACAGTGTGGCTTCGGGGAGAAAGGCAGCCTGCTGTTCAATGGCCTTTCGCCGTTCAGTCCCTCCACGGCTCCTCTTAAGCAGTTCTGGTGATCTGTTGGAGCGCGGCGATGCCTCTCGTGTTTCAGGTTCCCTTTCTCTGTCTGCTCAACTGAAGGGTTGCACCGTAGGAGGCTTTGGGCCTGATTGGTGGATGTCCAAAGCATTATGCACACTGCATTGGCTATGGAAAGCAGCTGAAGGCTATTCAGTGGCACCGAGCATCACTCTGCTACAGAAGCTGTGTATGTATCTGGGAGTTTCAGATCCACCTTTCTATTGTTGGCGCTTCCCCCATCAAACAACATAGGAAATAAAAGTCTATATTTAGTACCTTTACGCATGCCGTTCCGCTATGGACGCAACGCTGTACTGTGATGAAACGTGTTAAAATAGCACAATATCTTTGTAGTATTGTGGCACAGATCACATATGTTCCCTCTTTTCACGGCGAAAATTAAAGGGAAGACATTTCAGCACCACGGACAGCTCCACCCCGCGACACGAACCGGCTTTCATTCCCGTCCAGACATGACCCAGAACAACCTGTCACGGTATCGGACCTGATCACACATTATCCTGTCGTCGGACGACCGAGTGAGCGGGAGTTGAAATGACTCAGCCTTTCTTCGTCCTCCGAAGAAAGTTACATGAATACACACTTGACGCTTCGATATGAGGAGGTTGGGTTGTGAGCAGGAAATGCATGTCGGGTACGCGGGGGTAATATGAAACCCTTTGGAACGCAATCATCGCGATCGGCAGCGGCGTGCTGAGAAGCTGTAATTTCTCAGAAGTAACCGCTTGAGCGAATCCAATAATAAATGGCAGAGAGATTTGTAATTGAGGAGCAAAGTTTAGAATTCATGCAATGTGAGACCTATCTGCGGGCACACGGGCGCGCGCACACACACACACACACACACACACACACACATGCATACGCACACACACACACACACACACACACCACACACACACAACAAACACACACACACACACATGCATACGCACACACACACACACAAACACACACACACACACATGCATATGCACACACACACACACACACACACACACACACAAACACACACACACACATGCATACGCACACACACACACACACACACACACACAGTATGCACAATATAGCATCCAAATTAAAATACCAAATAAAGTTATACTATACATTCCAAAGTATACATTATAGTGTTTCAATTGCACTTCTGCACACTGCAAGAGAACAATTTATCGAACTGTGTAAAGCCTTAAAGAGTCTATGTGGTAGAACACCAGGCCACTAAACATGACTAACTGGACCTCAGCAGGTCACTTTGATTCCCAATAAGTCCCAAGGGGTGAAAAAAAACAACATTAAAGGAGCAGTAAAACTAGTTTATTTCCATGGGAACAAAAGTCTCCGGGGACACTGTTCACAACACATTTAATTTCCCCGCAACAACCACTTTTATACAGGATTATAAAAAGCCTCGAATCTCACTATAAAAAAAATAATAATAAAATAAATAAACAGAGTGAGACATCCTGTTAAATGTCCTGTTAAAATATCAGATGTGAAACTTCAACCGTCCTCTACAAAGCGGAGGGCTGCTTGATGCCGGGCCCTAAACAAGCTGTTTACGCAGGCACGCCGCGCGCGCTAAAGCCCTGTTCAAAGTGCACTTGGCACGCCGCTCAGGGTGGTTAGGAATACTGAACAGATCATCCATAAAAACACAACACTTTTTTTTTTTTTTCCCCAGAGATAAACTCAGAGTCTGGGCGGCCCTGGGTGTAACCGTGTGTCCCTGTCTGCTCGCGCACATTCAGTGAAGAGCGAGATCACATCAGGCGTGGGTACTGATGAGATGGGGGGGGGGGGGGGGGGGGGGGAGGGGTCCAGTGAACAATGAGTGACAAGCACTAAGATATTATTTTGTCTCAACTAGACGGTTCAGGACTCAACCGCCCATTTGGGGGTGAAGGCCAATCTTTGAATGTTTCTCTTTTAATGAATGAAAAAATAAATGTGAAAAAAAAGAGGGAAAAACATGTATATGTCCCTTTAAAAAGCATACACGGATGAAGAATTATGATCATATGCGTGACGTCAGAGGGTGTTTAATTAGCCACCGCTTTGCCACCACTGAAAACTGCATTTTCCCCGCAACTTTATAGGTTAGACGGCACAGCGTGGGGGGGGGGGGGGGGGGGGGGGGGAGAGAGAGAGAGAGAGAGAGAGAGAGAGGGGGGGGGTGCAGAAGAATCAACGTGTGTTTTAAAGGAGACGAGTGAAGTGGAGTCACCGGGAGAGTGATGCGAGAGAGAGAACACAGAGAGATAGAGAGAGAGAGAGAGAGAGAGAGAGAGAGAGAGAGGAGGAGAGAGAGAGAGAGAGAGAGAGGGAGAGAGAGAGAGAGAGAGAGAGAGAGAGAGAAAGATAGAGAGAGAGAGAGAAGAGAGAGAGAGAGAGAGAGAGAGAGAGAGAGAGTTTGAAGGACGGAGGCGCACTTTGATGGACAGTCACTCGCACTCACCGGGGAGAGAGAGAGAGACTCCTCTTCCAACACTCCACTGTTCAGAGCGCCGCTCGCTTTAGGTTGCGCGTCTGTGTGTGCGCGTGTGCGTGTGCGTGTGTATGTGTGTGTGTGTGCGTGTGTGTATGTGTGTGTGTGTGTGTGTGTGGGGAGAGAGAGGAATGAAAAGATGGGCGGAAGATTGCTTTCGACTGTACATTCAATTCATCCAGACGTCTTGTTGATGAATTGGATTTTTTTTTTTAATTCAAATAAACTTGGTTGAGGGTTTTTTTTTTTGGTAGCCTGTCTCCGGCAATGTGCGCAAAGTTTGGAATAAATATGGGGACTTGCGCTCAGTTGATGCGGCCGAGGTACACCGCGTTATTCTCCGGCGCGTCTCTCGCGGACTTTGGATATACAATCTGCGGGACTCCAAAAAGACGGACGATTCTAATGGAAAAACCATGCATTATTTCCACCCATGGGAGACATGGCACATAGGTTTTATCTCAAGTCGCAGCGCGCCATCGGGTACTCGACTCAACGCCAGGTCGCCTTCATATGCACAATCTCCTTGTCTTTCACCTATGTGTGCTACAGCGTCATTTTCTGCTCCAGCGCAATCATGACCAAGCGGGGTTCGTCCGACGCGCCGGGTTGCCCGCCGCCGCCGCCCCGGACGAACGGTCCCGCTCGTCCGGGAAAAGTTCCCGGGAATTCGAACGGCTGCACTTTACTCACTTCGGAGGGCGCGCTCGCCCCCCCGCACGAGACTCGCACCCACCGGGCCGCCGCCGAGTCACTTGCGTGACCGGAGTAAAAAGCGCGTCGTCGTGCTGTGGCAACCGGTCGCGGAGCAGCCCCGCGGCCGCCGCCGCCGCCGCCGTCGCCGCGTCCGCCACCGAGTACACTCTGATGATGAACAACCTCACCGTGGCGCAGCGTACGGCAACAGAAGCTGCCAACGCGCTGATCGTCGGCGTGAAGAAGGGGGGCACCCGGGCAGTGCTGAATTTATCCGGATTCACCCGACGTGCGCGCGCTCGGAACGAGCCCCACTTTTTTGACAGGCACTATGACAGGGGGCTCGACTGGTACAGGTGAGACCGCGGGACCCCTCCTTTTTTTTTTTCTTTTTTCTTTTTTTTTTTTCTTTTTTTTGGGGGGGGGGGGGGGGTGCGGAACTATTGCAATGCATTGTGTGTTTTTTTCTTTTTTTTTTGTCCTTGTGTTCTCAGTCAATGAGCGAGAAAAAAAAAATGTTGTTTCCGGTGGGAGAATGTCAACGTCACGGGATTTTTTATTTTTTTTATTTTTTTATTTTTATTTTTTAGCATGGTTTCTGTGAGTTTAAAGTCTGCGCAATGCCATATCATTGTCGGGTTGTTGTTTTCTTTGTTTGTTTAAAACGTGGTGAGATCACTTTGTGTGCATGGTTGATATTCGAGGGTGTGTGTGTGCGTGTGCGTGCGTGCGTTTGTGTGTGTGTGTGTGTGTGGTGTGTGTGTGTGTGTGTGTGTGTGTGTGTGCGTGCTGCTGTGCGGCGTGTGTAGGCTCACTGCATATGACGGTGAATAATAGCTTCAATAAGGTAGACAATATGTAAAATAATAGGCCTACTGCAGAAGCATGCACTGAACAAAAAAAAGAAATCAATCACATTACATAAGAGTTGGCCTATAAACTTTGCTGGTGAATATTTCCAGGGCAGACGGCTCACATTCCAAAATGCTTGCTTGGGCCGATGACGTAAATTATCGATATGCTATTAGCTTGGTGATTTTTATTCCTCGATTTATGGTCCGAGACACCCGCAAATGGACCAAATCGTATGTTAGGATGACATAAAACAGACATAGCCCCGCCATTACAGAGTAGAGTACATACAAGGGCTGCGTTTTAGTGTCGCAATCAGAAAATCTTGGTCATCAATCTTGTACTCATGTCGCCTCGTCATGTGGTATCTCTCTCCCACACCCTCTCTCTCTCTATATCTCTCTATCTGTCTTTGCCTCTCTCTACCTCTCTCTCTCTCAATCTGTCTCTCTCTCTCTCTACTCTTATAGACTTCTATCTACATCTCTCTCTACCTCTCTCTTATTCTCTCTCTCCATTTCTCTCTACATCTCTCTCTCTACCTCTCTCTACTCTTTCCATACATCTCTCTCTACCTCTCTCTCTTTCTATAGACCTAGCTCTCTACCTATTCTCTCTCTCCACTTCTCTCTACATCTATCTCTACCTCTCTACCCTTCCTATACATCTCTCTCTCTCTTTACCTATTCTCTCTCCACCTATTCTCTCTCTAAACCTCTCTACATCTCTCCCTACCTCTCTCTACTCTTTACACCTCTGTCTACCTCTCTCTACATCTCTCTCTCTCTCTCTCTTCTCTTCTCTTCACTTTCCCAATCATTTCACCATCCCTATGCCTCTCTCTCTCTCTCTCTCTCTCTCTCTCTCTCTCCAAATCTCTCTACTTCTCTCCCCCTCACTCTCTCTGTCTACCTCTCTCTCTCTCTCTCTCTCTCTCTCTCTCTCTCTCTCTCTCTCTCTCTCTCTCTCTCTCTCTCTACATCTCCCTCTCACTTTCTCAATCTGTCAATATACCCCTCCCTCCCTCCCTCCCTCTATCCATCCATCCATCAGTCAGTTGTGTCCACTACGCCTTCACATTTACACATGCATGCGGCCTTAACTCATGGTACAGTCTGTCCCATTATGTTACCTCTGGACAGATAACACACACACACACACACACACACACGCACACACACACACGCACACACACACGCACACACAAACACACACGCACGCACAGACACACAAATACACACACACGCACACACAAACGCACGCACGCACACACACACACACACGCACACGCACGCACAGACACACGGGGCGCAGGGGTCATTCACCGCGCCTCCGTGACAGTGAAGAAGTGGACCCTACGCGAATCCAATACTGTAGTGGAGTATATATTCACATCACCATAAAAGCGTTAATAGAAGGCGTCGCCCGCGCGTCAGGCCGGCACGTCCTCATGTTCTACAGAAGCACGGAGTTCAAACACGAAGCGCATCGCTATGCACCGTCAAGACTTTAAAGGGCATCGCGGCGCTATTGATTTTTCCAAGGAGTCAGACGGGTCTTTCCAGTAGATGCCTGATAAGTGTTGAAGTTTGCGTGACAGGCCCCCGCGCATGCAGCCCCGCGAATATATTCTCCACCCCCCCCCCCCCCCCCCCCCCCTCCACCCCCCCCCCCCCCGAAGTCCGACCACTAATTGGCAGCGGGAGACGACGCGGCTCTCCTCCTCCTCCTCCTCCTCCGCCGGGCGCTCTCGCTCTCATCAGCGAGGCTGATGAGGACCGTTTCTTATTTAACACACACACACACACACACACACACACACACACACACACACACACACACACACACACAAAAGGAGCGCGGCATAACTTATGCCATTAATGAGACACTCCTCACTCTGCGACAACGTTTCCCTGTGACATGTTTTAGGGAAGATCTTTTTTTACTTCCCCCCCCCCCCCCCAAAAAAAAAAAACAGAGGGGGGGGGGGGATAAAAACACAGCCGCCTGAGGCATGCCGGTATGAATCATTAGCCTAATTAGCTGGCAGCGTGATGGCGAAGCAGCCGCTACTTGTGTTCCAGCAACTATTTAACTGTTCAAGCATCCTATTTACCTGGTTTGTAGCATTTAGGGCGCGTGGTAAAACAGCTTCATAATGATGCGCTTATATGCATCTTGTTACAGGTGCGTTCTACACCTGCCTTGTTTATTTTGACAACTTCGTGATTTGACCAAATGCGCTATGAAATCCGCGGCAAGCGACGACGCAAAACACGCTGTTTGACTTCTATATATATACATAAAAAAACGGAGGCTATTTGAGATCCTACAGGTTCATGCTGTAGCCTTGTCTGCACTCATGAACTAGCTTGTTATCGGTAGAGACAGGAGAGAGACAGAGAGAGGGAGAGAGACAGAGAGAGAGAGAGAGAGAGAGAGAGAGAGAGAGAGAGAGAGAGACTAAACAGGTGAGAACCGAAGGTATACATTCATTCTAGTATTGTTTACTTATATATCAGAGATGTTGTTTCCAAAGCTACTACCTCCTTCGCTCTGCAGCTGAATTTGGAGAAGGATCCATGATTCAGATATGGTTCAGTGAAGTAAGATATGTTTCATGAACCTATAGGGGTCACGATTCATTCAAATACAATGCCTTTCCCATAATATACTGATACATATATTGGAATGTTTATGTCATGTTTTGGGATGACAGTCAATTCAAGAAACTTGGCTGCAACAGTTGAAGGCCTACAGCAGAATCAGGCAGTAGTAGTAGTAGTAGTAGTAGTAGTAGCCTTGAACTTCATTCAACTCGCAACTTTCCCAACAATTTGTTTGAAGCATTTAGAATGTGGAGGGTGAAAAACTCTGAAGCACTTTAAAAATGTCAGCTTATGATTCTTGACTGTCCGCCAAAATATCTGCTTAAATGAGATGGAGTGTCTGTGTCTGCCATTCTGGGTAAATGTAACATTTTATTTCTTTTTGTATTCATCCCATAGACAGACAACAATAGCATATATCAAACTCAGAGAGATGTGTCAGGGTATCCTTTTCTTTCCTAAACCTCCATCACTGTCGACATCTTCAGGACAAGTAAACAGCGACCACAGGGGTAGTGTTAATATTACCCGTTATGATAAAAGGTTTTGCAGAAAATCGGTCTCCATATAAGTGAGTGGCTCAGAAGCTTATCATAGTAGCAGCAGGCCTTCTAGAGCTACTCGCGGTGAAGTCGCTTTCAGTGCAAAGACTACGGACATTGTCGAGTGTCTTTGCTCTTACAGTATGGCGACGCTACGCCGAGCGGCTTCAGAGCGTTTAAGATCAAGATGAGCAATTATCGCTCACTTCCATGGATGACGTGAGCGAGACATTGATATTAAAATGGCGCAGACACTCTGCGTATTATAGCATAACAGATCTTCAGCGAAACAGCATCTTAGCATGCGTTGTGGATAAAGAGTAGTGTGGAATATGATAGACAGTATGTGCAAATATTACATCTTTAAAACGGATAAAGGAGAAAAAATACCTATATTTTGATTACGACATCAGACAAAACAAACATGTTTCCCGGAACGAACTGAAATGGAGGAGTGTGGCATCTTATTCAAATGAAGGATTCAACCACATTAAACAGAATATACGACCGCTTTTTTTTTTTGCAGAGACCAACCACATTACTGTTCCCGTTCCCGGAGTGATTAAACTGTCAACAGAGCAGCCAGTAATTCATCCTGACGCGTGGCACATAAATATGCAAGGACATTGTCCGTATTGTGAATTAGTCCAGTCCAAGCTGTGTTTTAAACAGGGGAAGCGGTGATCAATCATGTGATCAATCAACCGACCAATCAATCAATTAACCTCCGATGAGTGTGAGTTGCTCCGCATGCCGTTACCGCCATCTAAAGCCGGCTGTGTGAGGTTATTGCGCAGAGATAAAACAAGATATATTGGAAGAAATTGAAGAAATACAACAAAACATGGCCGCAGGTATAGGGACTTTCACTCAGGTGTCGCTGAACGTGTTTTCATAAATTGATACTGGTCACCAGATGCATTTATTGATCAGTGAAACACATACTTTCAATGAGGAGACGACTAGCTGTTTGATCGCAACAGTCGATAGCAATCAGTGTTGACGCCAGCGTGAACCAGATCACGCCGGCCATGAGCTCATGAGCTCATGCATGTAAGGGTAGCACAGTATTCTAGCGTGGCATTCATCCCAGAGATGTCTTGTGCATAGCTCCAGGAGCAGGCTTTAAAGGGGTTAGCGTCAGTCGCTTATTAGTCCCTGACCGAGACAAAACCGCTCCACAGTACTGCGCGGGTGTGAAAAAAGAAAAGAAAAATCTGCTCATCCATCTCCCAAAGGTCGCGCCCTTTTTATAGCATCACCATCTCCATGTTTACGTCTGGAAATGATCCAGCTGTGAGATGTATCGGAGCTCCTCTGCAATGGCCAAACGCAGCCTTAATCACTTTGATCTTATCAGTGATCAGTGATTTGAATATGAATTGGACTAGCAATTTAGCATCAGTGTTCTGGCACGTGCCACTCGCTTTGAAAAATACTGCATCGATGGGGAATGAGGCTCGAAACAGCTGTTTCAGTCCTATGATTTGTATCTCTTTAGCATTCCTGTGAACTCCAGTGCCGACGTAGAGCTCCAGAACAGCCTGAAGATTGTGCTTTTATCCGAAAACCACGAATGCGTGCAACCAACTATACGTTATATGAATATTCTGACAGCTAGACTGCGCAGCGTTAATGCCATGTCAAGCTAGACAGGGCCAACTAGCTGAAAGTCATACTTCTGATGCATTCATGATTGAGATTTTTCGCACAATGCTTGTCATAAATAATAATACCAGTATACTAGTAAGTCCACTGAGGATACAGAATTCCATATCCTGTGACAGGATATGGAATATGCCAGGTATTACATTTACATTTAGGGTATTTAGCAGACATCTTTGTCCGTAGCGACTTACAATGAGTACATTTGTGGGGTTTGACATGTGAACAGTTGGAGGTGGGGATCGAACCGCCAACCCTCCGGTTAGTGGTCGACCCGCTCCACCCACTGAGCTACAGCCGCCCCCATTCATATAGATGTTAATATAGTTCTAACCTGTGTGGCGATATTTCAGCAACATCAGATGTACGTGCACAAATGACATACCTTTGCTGTGGTTTAAACTCAAACCTTAGCGTTTAGTGAACGTCAGCTCTGAATAACACAAAAAAAGCTTGTTGTCTCGCTGACATGTTGAATCATTATTTTTTAACAATAAAAAGTGTGGTACACCTGGTTATAACCATGTACACTCCATCACTGGAGGCTCCGGGGGAAGGGAAGCGTCTACGTTGTGGGTGCTTAGCAACATCGTTAAGCTAGTTAAGTTGTTGTTCTTCACGCTTACGGAGGATGAATTGTTGTTGTGGCCCCCCGTGGCTGGGAAGCCATCAGGCCAGGGTTCATGAAGTTCATAAAACTAAAAGGGATCAATACTCTTAGGGGAACTCTTGAGTAAGTGCTACCTTGAGACGGACGGATCCGGGAGAAGTCGCTTCTAATTGGCACCTCCGACAAAAAGATACGAAAGAGAACGAGCGGTGAAAGCGCGCGTTAGCAAACAAACTTTGTTGGCGTCATTCACTCCCGCCAAACTGAGATGTTTTCAACGTTTTTGCGTTCATTTATAATGCATAATTATAATTAATTCAGTTTTACTCATGAGCTTTTTTAGCTATTGTGGGTTAACATGTTTCCGCATGTGTTCCCTAACAATGTTTAATGTCGTCCATGATACAAATGTTATCGAGGCAACCGATGTTTTGTAGCACACTGGCAGAAGCTTTGACCTCGATGTTGTCTGCACTGCTCATAATCGCTAAATTAATAATAAATCATCATGAGAAAAAAAAAAAATCTATCTGCACTCAAAAGCCATAAATCTTGCGGCTTATACAATAAGGTCTCATTTTTGCAGCAACTAAAACGAATACAAAGAGCAACTTTCCCTCCGAGACGTCTCCTGGGGCTGCGCTGCGCGTCTCGTTAAGGCCTCTGGCACCCCCCAAAATAAAAAAAAACAATGACTTGTTATGCTTTTCTGTCTCGCCGCTTTTTAATTTATTGGCCCTTCTTCCTCCCTCGTGTCCATCCAGGGGCTTGATGCCAAGGACCCTGGACGGCCAGATCACGCTGGAGAAGACCCCCAGCTACTTTGTCACCGGCGAGGCCCCCCGGCGCATCGCCAGCATGTCCCCCGAGACCAAGCTGATCGTGGTGGTCCGGAACCCCGTGACGCGGGCCATCTCCGACTACACGCAGACCCTGTCCAAGAAGCCCGACATCCCCACCTTCGAGGAGCTGGCCTTCAAGAACCGGAGCCTGGGCGTCGTGGACACCTCCTGGAACGCCATCCGCATCGGCATGTACATCCTGCACCTGGACAGCTGGCTGCGCTACTTCCGCCCGTCCCAGATCCACTTTGTCAGCGGCGAGCGCCTGATCACCGACCCGGCCGGGGAGATGGGCCGCGTGCAGGACTTCCTGGGCCTGAAGCGCATCATCACCGACAAGCACTTTTATTTCAATCGAACCAAGGGCTTCCCCTGCCTGAAGAAGCCGGAGAGCAGCAGCCAGCCCCGCTGCCTGGGGAAGTCCAAGGGCAGGATCCACGTGCAGATCGACCAGGAGGTCATCGAGCAGCTGCGGGAGTTTTACAGGCCGTTCAACATCAAGTTCTATGAAACGGTGGGACATGACTTCCGGTGGGACTGAGAGGGGTTATGGGAGGCGACAGGGCGCGCCGCTCCGGAGCCTAACGAGGCAAATCACGTCGGGGATTGTGGAGAGGGACGCGCGCGGGCTCCCAGGCGTGAACAGCGAGGACGATTTAGCCGAAAATGACTTCCGAGCGAAAGCAGCGCAGCGAGAGGAAAAGAATGGTACGTTTGATTGAAGTGAAAAGACGGAGTGTGTTTTGTTTGCGTCGACTTGATGGGAGGCTTAATGAACGCCATTTGAACTTCTGCTTCTGGCTACAGGCAACGTATACTACGTGTATATACAGTAAGTGTTCCTCATCCAAAAAGATCATATGACAGTGTATGCTTTCATCTAAGATAAATTACGTGTGATGACAACAAAAGAAGATTAAAAAAAAGGATTAAAAAGCGCTAAAAGATATATTACATGACTATAAAAAGTTGAGGGGTAAAACAGAGTTAGAATTGGTATCGTATACTTCATTGAACACATTGTGGCAAGGCATCCTTTTCTAGAAACCTCCCTCAACATCGGACCCGCCGCTACTACCAAAAACAAGGCTTTAAGATCACGGTTAAAGCTACTGTATTGCGTCAAATCAATAAATTATACAAAGCGTGTTTGCCTGACGATCTCTTATTAGGGTGACAACAACTATTATGACATCATAATTGATATGGATGGGAGGGGGCGTGCGAGTCAAGAACTCTGCAGTAGGAACTGTTCACTGATTGTTCACTTATGTAGTCATAAAGACTAATCACAATAATGTTGTTAGAATAACAATATACTTAGAATAACAATACGCCACTTTCAACTTAAATATACTGTATATATATAGTATATGTATATATTATATACATACATATCATATTTTTGTTTACTGTTGTTTGTATTGTGAAGGAGGCTATTCATTGTATCATTTGCATTCTAGTCATGCGACTCTGAATTGGCGGTTTAAAACACTAATAGGGAAAATTGACCTTGCTCCCTTTCAGAGAATTTGGTATTCACAGTAGAATTATAACGAGGGATTTTTTTTTTTTTTTTTCAGTATAGGGCCGTCGGCCAAGAACAATATTTAAGCTGTCATTTAACTCTTGATTAACCTGCCATGGCTGTCGACGGTTTTTCACCACTTAGTGAACCCTGACAACGAACTGATATGCAGACCAGTTAAGCAACAAGCTCAACTTTATCTCTGCTCAGTTAATTATACGATTTCTTCCGGAACGCTGCAGGCCGGGTAACATCGCAAAATGGAAAAGTGCCTCGCTGCTGCGAGAGTTTGATATGTTGAGAGGATAACAATATGTTATGTCTTTCTTTTTTTTCCTTTTTAAAAGTCTCCACTGCAGAGCATCGGTAATTGACATTCGCGGTGATTCCGGTTCACTGTGGAGCCGACAACAAGTGCAGGGAAACCAAATTCAATGTACTCAAAATGGACTCAAGTGTGTGTCATGTTGTTTTTGTTAACTTGGAAGATATCCATCACTGACACCTTTTAGCAATGAACCCAAACAGAGGTCAGAGACGTTAGTGAACGCAGCCCTAATGTTATTGCAATCCAGTAGGATGTTTTTTGAGCCGACCGATGGGAGTAAATATAACTCAAAACTAATTGGCCGGTCTGACCAGTAAAACTAATTTACTGGTCAGTCTAACCTTCAAGGTAAATACCAAAGAAGGAAACAGTCTGTTGTAAATGTCATGAACTTTAAATGACTCTTTAGCCGGCTATACCTCGGCTATTAATTAGCAACATCAAACAATACACACAGAAAAATTAATAGCTATGGATTTTGTTACTGTATTTATAAAGAATCAGATACATCACTTAAACCCAGCAAATGTATGTATTGATATATCTATCTGTAGTTGAAACCATCCATACTAGATGGTGTAGCAGGATGGCAACATAAAGGCTGTGATGC
>JAXIVH010000021.1:6140510-6155510 GCA_036785325.1 Urophycis tenuis | reverse complement strand
CGGTTCGAGCTGCTTTAACGTTGTCGGTTGTGACATCACAAATGGGAGTGGCCTCCGGCGTCCACGACTCAGTAACACCCCCCCCCCCTGATTGACTGACACTCTCTCTGTGATACGTCTGCGTAGACACGCCCACACTTGTGATTTCACAGAGGGGAAAGGTCTTGAAGGGGCTTTCAATGACGAATCAACCTGACACAAATGGGGCCATTAAATCTGCATTGTGTATTGCGGGTTCAAGAAACCTCTTACTTTACATATTCATGTTCAAGTTTGAGTCTAAATTGTACGGCAGGGTGAGAATGTGTTTTCAGCAAGTAATACAAAAATCCAACAACAATAAGACTGACAACAACATTGAGACAATAAAGCCAGAGTCACCCAATTAAAAAGCAGCATCAACAAATAAAAACAAAAGTCAGAGAAAAACCATAAACGGTGAGGGCTGTAGCCTGTAAAGCCTGTCGATAGACCACAGAAACAGAAAGGACACTCTTGCGTGCATTAGTCCTGCTAGCCAGCACCCCAAAACTGCGTCTAGAAAGGCAGGAGCTCAAGACTGATCAGTCTGCTGTTATTGGACAGTGTTAAAAGTGTCTCTTGAAAAAGATCTCACATTGTAAAACGTTTGCTTTGTCATTTAGTTTGACATTGTTTGTTTCTCAAGATCTATCCCAATACACGCACAGTGAGTTTAAAGGGGCATTTAGCAGACGCTTTTGTCCAAAGCGACTTACAATCAGTACATTTGTGGGGTTCGACATGTGGAGGAGGAGGGGGGGATCAAGGGGATCGAACCGCCGACCCTACGGTTAGCGGACGACCCGCTCTGTCCACCCACTCTACCCACTGAGCTACTGCCGCCCTTGTTTATCGTTAACAAGAGTTTATTGTTAATAATACTACTGATAAATACTTCTACTAATAATAATAGAATCACTATATTTCTCACAATTATCTTATTAACCTAATATGTATATTAAGATGAATAGTATGTGAGGATTTTCCAGATACGCTCTCTGCCTGTTTAACACTTCCAGTCTCACTTACTCTGCTGTGATGCTGGTATTTCAGCACAAGGTACATTTCAACACATTGCTGCTTAGATGAACCCAAACTGGCCCTCCAGCTGGATGGTTTGTTCCAGAAACAAACACACACACAAACACACTTACACACACTTGCAGACACACAGACTCGCACACACGCCCACACACGCACACACACACACACACACACACACGCACACACACGCACACGCACACACATTATTCACATGTGAAATGAACTGGATCATTCCCCTACTTAATTAATAAGGAAATTAGCTGTGTAGTGATTCAATTAGATCCAACAGTGACAATGCACTGCGCGGCGTGCGATAAAGATTCATAATCAGCGGTACCATAAGTCAGGGAGCCTGCGCTAGAAGTACCTTGCACTTCAAAGGCAATCAGGCCAGCTGTATCGTTTTTGATCACCGGATGACAATTCATCTTTAGTCTTCAAAGAATAATTTAGCTTCCGGCTCTCGCTTTGAAGCCTTTCAAACAACCTGCCCATCAGATTGTGTTTGAAATGGGAGCGTAAGAAGTGAATACTAAACACAGGGGAGGGCTGAGAGATCTGGTGGGCTTTCTCACTTTCCCCCCGACGTAAACAATCGGGGAAGGCGGAGCGCGCTACAAAACTTTGGAGGATTGCTCCGGGGGGGGGGGGGGGGGGGGGGGTTGCTGGTTCGATCTCTCGACACGCCCCTTTTGCCGCAGCGTCCTTGGGCAAGAGCTGTGACGTTTACATCGTCCTCCACGTTTCTAAGCAAATTCTAGCAAATTCCAGCAAACGCGTGACATTTACATAACGGCTTTCAGGTTAAGGGGGGGGGGGGGGGGGGCTGGATGGTCCAGTGGGTGCCCAGTGGTGACTCCCAGTCGCAGGGTTCTGGGTTCAAACCCCAATGTTCAGCCTCTAGGCATCTAGGCATATAGGGGAAGACTCCTAATCTGTACCTTCTCATGAATTACATGTACGTTAAGCAAATCACAGTAAGTAACTGTGGGTAAGAGTGTCTGATAAATGACCAAATAATAAATAGTTTATATGCGTAACCCAAACATGTTTGTTTTTTTTTTGGGGGGGGGGGGGGCAGTATTTACGAGTTTATTTACTAGTATCGTAATGGACCGAAACTATTTTATAGAATATTTCACTGTCCAAACATGTCACCGCGCTGAGGAGATGAATGCAGTGCAAAGGGGTTTCCAAGCCATCACCGCGTGTTTAGACAACAGATATCAGCACAGGGTATCAATTCGGCACCTTCCTGCAGAGGCAATTTAAGCGTTTGAGAAGCGTACATTTTGTCCCTACCACCTGTCCAACAAGGTCTTTTATCTCCCTGTCTTTGTTATCTCCCTCCTAACCCGTGGCCCTGCACTGATAAACTGCCAACTTTCCAAAGGCTCAGATTGAAAAAGTTTCCACACCTGTCAAAGTCTAACGGCCGCCCGGTCCATACAAAATTCTGCTGCTTTGGCAGTAAACGCCTAATCTGAACAGAAACAAGTGAGACTGAATGTGGGATGGTGGATCTTTAAGTGAATCACATACAGTCATATACAACACACACACACACACACACACACACACATACATGCACACAGGTCTATGCGCACACACATGCACACAGGTCTATGCGCACACATGCATGCACGCACACACATACACACACACACACACACACACTCACACACACATACACACTCCTGGCAGATAGATGAGCATGATATCAGATGGAGAGGGTGTTAGTCATTCAAATGGAACAAGCACCAAGTACAATCAGATGCCAGGGGTGCAAGGAATAACAACACAGGGGCTGCAGATTGACTGGAGCAATTAGGTACCTACTTAAAGGAGCCCTGCGAGTCTGTGTGAACACCTTTAACGGCCGTGTGCCATCATTCACCCCGTTCAAGAGTTGTTGTTGTTGTTGTTGTTGTTGATTTGTTTTTGTTTTTTTTTCCTTTTTTTCTCTCTGCTGCATTTGTCACCAGTAATGACTGCTCATTCATCATCTCCACGCAAACACCAGAACACCGCCCAAAGACACTCCGGCCTCCAAATGTGTGTGTGTGTGTGTGTGTGTGTGTGTGTGTGTGTGTGTGTGTGTGTGTGTGTGTGTGTGTGTGTGTATGTGCATATGAAGTGCGTGTTTGTCTGTGTGCATAGTGTGTATGTGTGTGTGTGTGTGTGTGTGCATGCGTGCGTGCGTGCGTGCGTATGTGTGTGTGTGTGTGTGTGTGTGTGCATGCGTGCATGCGTTCGTGCGTGCGTGCATGCGTGTGTGTGTGTGTGTGCAGTGTAGTGTGTGTGTGTGTGTGTGTGTGCAGTGTAGTGTGTGTGCTTGACAAGGTAAGGTACTTTGCCATGCTGCATATGGCCGTCATCGGGTCGGAGAGCAGAGAGAGAGAGAGAGAGAGACAGAGACAGAGAGCGAGAGAGAGAGAGAGAGAGAGAGAGAAGAGACAGATAGCGAGAGAGAGAGAGAGAGAGAGAGAGAGAGAGAGAGAGAGAGAGAGAGAGAGAGAGACAGAGCGAGAGAGTCAGAGATAGAGAGAGAGAGAGCGCGCGCGAGAGAGAGAGAGAGAGAGACAGAGCGAGAGAGACAGAGATAGAGAGAGAGAGAGCGCGAGAGAGAGAGAGCCACTGATAGTGACAGACAATCGAGGGGCGAGATAGAGAGAGAGAGAGAGCGCGAGAGAGAGAGAGCCACTGATAGTGACAGACAATCGAGGGGCGAGATAGTCCTCCAGCCTCCAGCCCACTTTGCATACGGCGTCTAGCGGTGGCGGCGAGACACTTAACAAGCGCGCGCCGCCGCGGGGCCTGCCAGGATCTTGATGGAGTGGAATAATTTTGTGCTGGGATTTCGACACGGGCGGCGCCGGGGTGACGGGGTAATGAAAACAGCCAGGCGATTCAGCCGCACGGCCGCGTAGATCCTCGTCTCCCCTCCTGTCACCCCCTCACCCCCTCACCCACCCACCCACCCACCCACCCCTCACCCACCCCTCACCACCCACCCCGTGCACCCCCCTCTCCCTCTGCTGCACACACACACCGCGAGGCAGGAAGCGTCACGGTCCCTGTGTGTGTGTGTGTGTGTGTGTGTCTGTGTGTGTATATGTGTGTGTGTGTGTGTGTCTGTGTCTGTGTGTGTGTGTGTGTCTGTGTCTGTGTGTGTGTGTGTGTGTGTCTGTGTCTGTGTGTGTGTGTGGTCAGAGAACATCAATGACATGAGGGGCAGCTCAGCTAAACGATCTCCCCCCCCCCCCCCCCATCCCCCGCATGTGTGTGATGAATGTAGTTGAGTATAGCGTGGCATCGACAGGTGTGTGTGTGTTTTTTTATTAATTTGTCCTTGTTAAAAAAACAACAGACTGTCCCCCCCCCCCCCCCCCCCACACACACACACACACACACCGTTTCAGCTTCCTTCACCTAAGCCGGGCTGCAGACCTCGGATGTCGGATGGTATCAGTTTGCTTTTTTTTTTTTTTTTAGACCTTAGTTGTCACACACGAGGCCAATTTCTCATAGCTCTCAATATATCTCTTTCCTGACACCTTAGGCATACACACAAAAAAAAAAAAAAAAAAAAAAAAAAACGCATTTTGTATCTCTTATCTTCGTTCCAGATTCTGGGGGGCGGGGGGTTCGAAGGAGGAGGAGCTGACGAGGGGGGAGGCAAAGCGAAGCGGTGTAAGTGTGATGAGGCTGTTCTGGCGCCGGGTCCGTCTTTAAACGTCGGCGCGGCTCCGCACGCCAGAGAGGGACACAGACCCCCGCGCGTCGGGCGGCAGATACATCACGGCGCACTTATCTGTGCGGGGCCGCCGCGTGTGAGCACAACTTTGATGAGGCGAGAGGAGCGCGCGACACCGAGGCCAGAACCTCCAGAGGAATATAAAACTATTTTAAAATTACCAATTAGAGGTGAGAGAGAGCGACGGCGGAGCGCTGCGGAGAGAGAGAGAGAGAGAATGAGATGGAGGGCGGGAGGCAAAATCTATCTCGCTATCTAACAGCTCTTGAATCACTTTTTAGATACCCACTATGAATACAGATGATATCTGTACTAATATATATATATATATATATATATATATACATATATATCTTTTGATTACATTCGAAACCATGATACATGTTTTTGAACTATGAAATACACATCTTTCTTAATTTCATGCATTACTACTTGAGACCTGAGCACGTTTGGTGTGTGTGCGTATGTGTGCGTGCGTGCGTGCGTGCGTGTGTGTGCGCGCGCGCGTGTGTGCGTGATGTGTGTGCAGTTGCACCACATTCAATATTGAAATAATGAAATAAACAAGGCTTGGACCGCCAGGCCCGCGGCACATTCATCATCCTGTGCACTGCTAAGCAGATGTGTTGCTGCAGCATACACTCAGCTATTAACACTCGCTGGATTCCTAATGCACATAATGTGGGATCCTGCATGTCGGGTTTTTTTTTTTTTTTTTTTTTTTTTTTTTTTTTAAGTTTATGGAAATCAGTTTACAAAGTGCATTGTGTGTGTGTGTGTGTGTGTGTGTGTGTGTGTGTGTGTGTGTGTGTGTGTGTGGCGGGTGTGTGTGTGTGTGTGTGTGTGTGTGTGTGTGTGTGTGTGTGTGTGTGTGCGTGTGTGCGTGTGTGTCTCTGCTCACACTTTCCGCTCACACTTACAATATTACCATCATTTGAGAGTTAGCATTCTTAAGCTGGTGTGAATATGTGTGAATGGAAAAATGTGTAAATGAGTAGATTTAAAAGACTACGAGGGCCTCGTAGATGCAGTTAAACAAACAAAACAATCTAACCGCTCTCTCATTGATCCGAGCCATTCGCCATTCTGCATCTATTCCAGAAATTACACGAAATTGCGCAACCAGAAAAATGCACATGACAACCGTTGCTACGGCAATGAAGATTAATAGCGCTTGGTTCAATCAGGAGAGACTATCTGCAAACAAAATGATAATTTATTACAATAACCATCCGGCGATGGATGCTCCATGACTGCGTCAATATATTTTAATGGGAGATAGATAATCCCCCCCCCCCCCCCATGGAGTCCTGACACTGGTGGTGATGGGAGTGGACTGGATGCTGGTGACGGCCTCTTTGTACAATGGGGGGGGGGGGGTGTGGAGGTAGGTCGGCATCAAGAGAAGCAGGCAGCCATACTTATGCTGACAGGTATCATTGTGATGGGTTAGAATGAGGTCTTCCTGAACGCTTTGAAGCTAGTAGCGTGGGGTTGGGGGTCGGGGGGGTGGGGGGGGGGGGGGGAGCCGAATCCCTTCAAGTTGCGGACGTGGCCCGGAGACGTTTGCTGGCTCACGGTCGTCGTCACGGAGAATCTCTTAAACGGCCAGCACGCCTTTACGCCCGAACCTTCGCCGTAGCCCCTTTGTGTGCAACATGTCCTCACTCCCAGAACGTCAGATAGCGACGCGTTGGGCTTTAGCGTCAGTCACTGACGGAACAAAGTACCCTTCCACGTCGTCTGAGGGCGGTGCGAGGGGGGTATGAGGGGGGTATGAGGGGGTGTGCGAGGGGGGTATGAGGGGGTGTGAGGGGGGGTATGAGGGGGGGGTGCGAGGGGGGTGCGAGGGGGGGTACGATCGCCATCTCCGGCGATATTTGACGTTCAGAGCGAGTGCTCCAGCAGCCCATTCACTCCTGTATTAGGATTATGGTTATGGTTATGGTTAGGGTTAGGGTTAGACGCCATCACATTGTAGTGAATTGAACCCCCTCTCCGTCTGCAGATGACGTGGAAGGGTACTTTGTTCCGTCAGTGACTGACGCTAAAGCCCAACACGTCGCTATTTGACGTTCTGGGAGTGAGACTGTGTTCGACAAATCCGGGAATTGAGACGTGACGGGGGAAAAAAAAAAAAAAAAAACAGACACACAATGACGCGCCCCGTTTGAGTACCGACGGTACCACCGTTTACGTGGCGTTGGCAAACCCACATTTCACCCCGGGCGCCGTTCCCTTTAAGTGATGCGGCTCACGTTCTGACGCGCGTATCGTTGAGCTGATTTACATTTTCACATTCGCGCCAAACGAGTCGTTTCGGCGTGTGCGCTTTTATCCGATCCAGACGGCTCACCTAAGTGTCGACGCGACGCGCGATTAATGAAACAATAAAGTACACCGGGATCACCTTCACGCCATCGGCACGCCTCCACGCTACACACCGACCGGCTGTCTCCACGTCCCCATGCAGGGGGTGTGTGTGTGTGTGTGTGTGTATGTGTGTGGTGTGTGTGTGTGTGCTTGTGTGCGTATCGTTCACCCGCCCCCTCCCCGCGCCAGATAAATCACCCGTCTATTGCCGCTCTCACGTCAGGGAGAGTTTACGTGCCGCGCGTTGCATTATCTGACTGCATAGATCCTGTTCAGCGCTAACCGGAAGACGCCTCAGTCTCAAGCTAGCCCCCCCACCCCCCAAAAACCATAGCTCATCCCCCCCCCCCCCCCGTGCCTGTCAGCCCATCCAAAAATCAGCCCGGCCCAAGACGCCTCCTCCTCCTCCTCCTCCAAGAATTAAGATCAATTACGACAAAGCGCGTGGCTGCCGGAAATATGCTGAATGGAATCCGCCGCCACGCGCAGAATTACGGTAACAGCAGTTTTTTCTTTTGTTTTTTTTTTCTCTCCCTGCCCAACTGACGTGCTACGTCTCTGTTAGCGCTGCTGCGGCTCTTCAGCCCCCCCCCCCCCACAACACCTCCCCTCCCCCCACTCCCTCCCCACTGCCGCCACTCCTAAACCCCCCCCCCCACAACACCTCCCCTCCCCCCCCTCCCTCCCCACTGCCGCCACTCCTAAACCCCCCCCCCCCCCCCCTCCCCCCACAACACCTCCCCTCCCCCCCCTCCCTCCCCACCGCCGCCACTCCTAACCCCCCCCCCACCCCAACATCGCGGTGCTGAGCGCAGCACCCTGCTCGGGGATGGACTGCCGGCCTCACTGTGCTGGAGGATATCAGATCATTAGTCTGACCGGCGTTATCAACCCCCCCCCCCCGCCTCCCGTGACGCTCGGGCTGCCGCTCTCCCCCCCCCTTGGAACGGCGTCGACGGAGCGCCATCGATCAACACCGGAGGGGGGCCTTCTGTGGTCCATCCAGGACGTAATAGAGACGTATGGACGGACACGGCCGCGTCTGGCCCCGAGACCGGTAACGCAGTGACGCCACGCGCGGGGTGTTCACAGGGTGGGGGGGGGGATGGCGTGGGGTCCGGAGGGCGGGTGGACGGCCAGGCCGTGGACACGTTGCGGCACGGGACGAACACGGAGCCATCGATTAGACGTCCCGCCATCAATAACGCCACGCCGGCGCCCCCGCCTGTGGGGAACGCGCGTGGCGCCCGTCGATTACAGTGCGCGGCGGCACGGTTAATAAACATGACAGCCCGACCCCGGCCTTCAACGTTATGAAGCTAGCCCCCCAGCCCGCTTCTAATTAAGAGGAACGGTCGTTGGCCCGCAGCTTAGATACAAACATCCATCATCCCGTAATAAGCGAGAGCTTACACAGGAGAGTTCTGCCGAGGCCTCTTAAAGGGCCCCACCGATTCACCGCCACGTACTACAAGCCCTCTTGTGATGTCACAAAAGTGGGCGTGTCCGCCCCGCACGTGAGATGTAATTCGCGGTCATCTCCCTGCTGGGACTGTACCAACGGCGTGCGGCGGAGTTGATCCATCCATCATGTCTGTGTGTGGACAACGCCCACTTGTGATGACATGCGGGGGGGAAGTGTCCGCCCAGATGCAAGCCGCATAGATCAACAAACCCTACCCGGGTCCCGCTCGCCATGTCACAAGCGGGTCGATTCGGAGACGGGTTGTAATGAGTCAACCTCGCACCACGGGGGGGGGGGGGGGGGGGGGGGGCAAACTAGACTTTAATAAATGAAACGATCTAATCACTCTTTGATACTGGGAGGGCATCGTCCTTCAGCAGCGTCTCAAAGTAAGCCGCTCTCCGAGGCACAAGAATACAATGATTAGATTTTCCCTTTCAGCCACAGAAACTCCGCAAACAAAAGTTACGGCGGCCCAAGGTCGACGCGTTCGACAAAGAACACTTTCTTTGTGTCCACAGGAACGTGCAGCGTGATCGTCTGTAGCGTGTGGAAGAAGGCGCGTGCAGGGGGGGGGGGGGGGGTGGGGGGGGGAGTACAGACACAATACGACCGTTGGCTGTAATCTATTCCAATGCCTTTCCTTGCGATCGAATGCAATGGGCTTTTTTTTTTCTGTTTAATAAGCTGCGCACTTACGACACTGCGGCCAGACCTGAACGGTGGTTCATTAGTGACTCATTAGCATCACTGGATCCTCGCCTGAAGAGCTACTCATACCCAGTCTGGTGGTGAGGAGGCTGTACATTTCCTGAAACGTTTGTTCAAATTGTATTTTCTTATATGTATCATAATATTATATATATATATAATAGGAGTGACCTTTTTTTTATCATGGTTTGAACAACCTCTGTATCTTCAAAAGAGGCTGTATGATTATTATTGCACATAGGAACTATGCACAATCTAGATATCGCTTTTTTGTCATGTTGTCCTTCAAATTTCTGCAGGCTTCAAACTGTATTACAAAGGTCTACTTCCGTATACCGGTGTTATTTATTTTTCATTTTCAACTTTAGAACTTAATACTTTCCTAGATATTTGGGATTAAACATGCAAAAAACTCCCATAGATGTAACATTGGGCTTTTTGACTCCGCCTACTGCCTTGCTCCTTTTGCCTTCGATTTGCTTGTAAAATTCTCCTTTGAGGCACATTTCTCAAATTACAGCCAAAGTAAGGGCTCATGTTTTGGTTGATTTATTCTTTTTGTCATAAAACCTTGTGCATGTCTTGAAATAGTACAGTAGTGCAGACTAGCTAGCCAAACTAGTGAAATACTGCTAGCGGCTTATTCGGTAGCCGTCAACTGGACGGCATAGCTCAGTGGGTACAGGGTGGATTCCACAAACGGAGGGGTTGGCATAATTTCCCAGCTTGGGCTCAATAAAGTATTTCTATTCTATTCTATTCTATGGCAGTGCGATCCCCACCTCAACTTAATTCATCTCAATTACTACGGGCATTCTTAGGCACAAGTAATTCCTCGCGTGGAATTACATTTTCTAGTTCGGTTTGCATATTCCAGGCAGACAGTCCCATGTTCATTTGGTTACTGAAGAACGTCAATGAAGCTCAAGGGGTTTCTCATCCTGTCAGAGCAGCTGGGAGGTAGAACTTCCACATGGCCCTTGTGGCCAGTGTACACAAAATCAGATTTCATTATATTCGTGACTGAACGTATCAGCTTTAACACAGGTTAAACGACAGCCATGGTTAGCTGGACGAGCAGGGTCATGAAGTTACACAGACCGTAGAGTTACGAATGACGTACAAGACCATTTCTTTTAAGAGTGACTTCGGATCAAATGGTGGCGGCGCTCTTTAGCTCAGCCTTTTGCGGGTGACGGAGGACAAGGTTTCGGTGGCAGCAACACAATCGCATTCACCAGGGTCGGCGTGCTCAGGTCACGCTACGTCGGCTGCCTCTACAGGAACACAGGACACACTGTTAACTGATAAAAAATAAAAAAAACACAGTGACTTCAGCACCCGATGGCATGAATCACACTACACCACCACCATCTTGACATGAATCACACTACACCACCACCATCTTGACATGACGACATTTTGTAAAGCTCCCTATTTTTTTGTGTACCGCCGGTCAAGTAAGGTCGCTACGAAATGGAAAGGCCAGCAGAACGCAGCGAAGCCCGTTACAGCCGCTTCAAGCTGCGATTACAGTTTGAGAGCAGAACAGAAAACGGCGGAGACGGAGAGCGAAAGAAAGCGACCCTCGGCTCCTCCCGCCCCCCCCCCCCCCCCCCCCCCCCGCCATGTTTCTCCATCACCGCTAAGTGTTGCAGTCACACACCTGTGGTGGAGCTATGATGGCAGTGTGAAAAAAAGAATCAACAGGATATGGAGCGTTCTCGTATCGAGCGCCGCCCCCCCCTCCCCATCTGTGGAATAGTCTGCCGCCTGAAATCAGGGAAGCTGACTCTGCTGAAAAATTCTAATCCCAATCTTAAAGCCTACTCTCTTCACTCTCTCATTTGGCTGCTATGAGTGTCCCTCAGCACTCATTTCAGCTTAATCGACCGTTAGCCAGCACTGGCCCTGCCCCTGCTGCTGATAGCTCCTAGATAAGAGGTTCCCCACTTGTTCCTTTGTGCGCCCTGCCCCATCGAACCACAAAGCCGTCTGGTTTAGCGTGTTGCCGTGATGTCGACTGGACGCCCGGCCACCCCCTGGCGGCTAGGTTTGCCCTCCAGCCGGCACAACGAGATAATATTTTTGTACAATTCTCATTCAACTTGTTTGCTTGTTTGTGAATGTGCTTGCAATACTATGTGTCCGTTATGGCACACAGTATTGACAGACAGCGCATCTGCACAAGATGTCTTCCTTGCAATTAAGGAGTTTTTTCCTTGGCTTTTTTTTTTTTTTGGGGGGGGGGGGGGGGGCTAGGGTTAGGGGCTGTCGTGAATATATGGACTGTAAATCCCTCTGAGACTAACTGGGATTAGGGGGCATACAAAAATGGACATGCTTGACGAGACAGGCCAGATGGATTCAGGAATGGATCAGAGTCACCTGTTTATGCAAAAAATACGTTTATCGAGTAATGCACATCACGAGCAAATACAATAGTAGGAGTCCAACTATGTTGAGGGTGGAAACTGCCAGCCAAACTCATATTTACCGATGAGCTTGGAAGACAGTTGCTTGGTCCTTTATTGCAGAGAGACAATCAAATACAAAATAAAACATACAAGTACATAATACAAACCAATATGAAAAAAAAAGTCAACAAATTAAACTTGCATCCACTGCCTTCTGTGAACAGTCAACAGCATCTGGCAGACCACTTCTTGAATCTCCATGAATGAGGCTGATATCAAGGCACGTAAAAACTAGACCTGTGCGAATAAAAACTGAGGTTTCTTTGCACAACATTTTCAAACTATAATTGTTGACATTCAAACAAATTAAAATCCAATGTTAAAATCCATTCTTAATGCGGCTTCATCACATCATTTGATTTGATTGGTAGAACAACAGCAACTATATATATATATATATATATATATATATATATATATATATGTGTGTATATACCCACACACACTAGCAATGGTTAACCAATTGAAATGCTTGAAACTTGTTCTGGTGACTTTTATAGCAACAATGAAATGTTTCACCTTCTTCTGACAAATGTACTCTTTGTAAGTCGCTTTGGATAAAAGCATCTGCTAAATGCCCTAAATCAAAATCAAAATCTATATGTTCATATTAAATTTGAATTAAATGTATAAATAAAATATGTTCATATCAAACCAATACATGCCACCCACCACAAATGTTGGTGATGACGGGTTGCAAATACAATTGACCATAAAAGCAGATGAGATCAATCTTAAAAGCCTTTTACAATATACATGTATCACCAATCATGAAAGTTAACATGAAACTTGGTATGTAGCATCAACTGGGACTCTGAACATACGAGTGTGTAGATTTTTGGTTGCGGTCAGTTAGTTCCTAATCTCTTTTCCTTGAGCTCAATGGGAAGCTTGATGAGGTCAAGGAGAAGATGTGCAGGAGGTCACCATGCGACGCAGGACGTTCTGGCCGGGCCGGGGGTTCTGCACTGGTTGAACCCCAACGTTCTGAAGATGGACCATGAAAAACACTTATTGGATGCATTCCCCCCCCCCCCCCCCCCTGGCGTTCTCGCCGCGCTGTTCCACGCAGGCGAAACGTGGACAAGACGGTGAAAAATTATACTTATTTCTACGACTGGAATTGTAAAAAATATATAACAAAACAAAACGCAATAGTTGTCACGCTGATAATGGTGGTTCACACTCACACTCCCGTCCACTCATATTTATGAACATAGATTCCCATTAGTATGATTCTATGAAAATAATTGTCATGTTTATCTTTTATTTTCGTGAATGGACGAACGGTGCGACGGAACTGTGGGAAGGCATTACCTCCTTTCATTTGGTAAAGGATGGTCCAATGTAACCGAAGGAGATAAGGAAGGAAGCAGTGAAGCACCTTTCCCTAGCATTAAGAGAACTCAAACAGCTCTTAACATGTCTGCCACTTGGAGACTTCCTGGTCATTCACGTCAGTTCAGAACCTTCTGAAGCAAAAACGACTGTCTGACCGCAGCCCGGATCGATCACACTTACAAAATGGAGGTAGTCCATGCCCATAATGCAGAATCATCTCCCATATTGTAGATATGTGTACGTGTGTCAAGTCTGGTTTTTAGTGATCATGCAGATGATTAAGTCCTGCCTCATAAAATATTCCATAATTAAAATTTTGGCAAAAGTTATCCATTGACCATTGGTCGTGAGTAGGGTGGCACGGTTCACAAAATCTACGTTCGGTTCGTATCACGGTTTAGGTCACGGTTTTCGGTTCGGTACGGTTCTGTTGTTATTTTTTTCTTTTAATCTTTAACACTCCAGAAACATATTTCAGCATGTATAGCTTAATCATCCACAATTAGGCTAGAGTATTTAAAGAATAGTTATCATGTAATAATGCACAAACTTTTCCGCGACATTCGTCATAAAGGGCAGGCAGCGCAATTCTACTGAAATGGTGACGTGGTGGTAACACATACTGTATTTGGCAATCGTGTATGCGATTGCATCTGTTATTTCTTTATGCCTGCGGGAGCTGGCTGGATATGGGGTGGCATTGTATAGGGTCTCCTTAATTGAGGACTGTGTTGCGGTGGCAGGAGTGGAGGAGCTTTTCATTTTTCCTTCATTGCTTAGTCATGTATTACTCTGTGTGCGGACTTTTAAATGGTTAAATAGATTGGTCGTATTCGCTTGAGGTGCAGACACGGTCGCGTGACATATCTTGCAAGTTTTCAGGCGGGGCGGGGCGCAGCGGAGTGCGCAGGTGGAGAAAGAAGGGTTCGCTCCATTTACCACACAAAACACGGCGGGTGGCAGAATGATCGTTTTATTACGATTATCTTGATTTAATGATCGAGGGAAGCCAAAATCGTATCGAAATCGAAATTCAATTAATCGCCCAGCCCTAGCCTGAACCGTAGGACCGTACGACGAACACACATTCCGAACCGTGACATGCCATCCGCACGGTTCGGAGCAGTTTTCAAAAACCGTGCCACCCCTAGTCGTGAGTATTGCAGTTGACCGACATTATAGAAAATATACATTGTATTAAACGTAACAGGACTAGTACTTTCCATCATTGGTTAACTATTGCAAACTACTTGACTCAGAAAACGTATGCAAAACAAATCCAATAACATTTTTACCCTAAGCTGTTTTAGTTCAGTTGTAAATAGATTTTGTGAAAACAAAGTTCACACAATATGTGCAAGGGTGCAATTAGGGAGCAAAGTATATTGTTTATCACGAAAGAAAAAGTCTTCCATAAAGGCCAATGACAAATGGGTCGAGATTTAAAGGGTGAATTTATGCCCGGCGCGGCGAGTTAGGAATTAGCATTTCAGCGAACACTTTAGCCCATTAAAGTCAGAAACTTTTCTCCTCAGATTCCGGCTGAGAAAGCGCTGTGTGAAGCGAATGGTCACCAAAATATGGAACGAAGATAAAAAAAATTAAATAAAAATAAATAATACACTAACGTTGTAACATTATTCCTGGGAGAATGAGATGATCTATAATTCATTTAGGCTAGCCTCATTATTATTCACATCGGGGAAAGGCGAAGCAAGAGCTCAGTCTGTGGGGATGTGATATAGCCTCCCCTCACTGTTAATTAGAGGACAGAGCTCTTTCCCTGCGTCTTTTCGGACATGACAAGGCTA
>JAXIVH010000021.1:6129042-6135310 GCA_036785325.1 Urophycis tenuis | reverse complement strand
CGTTTCGTCGCATTGTGGCCTGTGTTGTCAGTTTAAAACGAAGCGGCTGTAATAATGCGGACACATGTAGCCTATGTATTACACAAAAAATAAAAAAAAAACAACGTTAGAAGGAAAGGGGGGGGCTTAAAAAGCCAGGTTGTGGCGTGTTGAAGCACCGTCAAGGAAATAACAAGCACGCTGCGCAACGTCAGCTAACTTCACCTCGGCCGCCGTTTTTAATCAGCCCCAACAGCTGCGAAGAAGAAGGAAGAAGAAGACAAAAGAAGAGGAAGAAGAGTAATAAGAGGAAGGGGCATTCATCAGAGGCTTTTGGTCCAAAGCGCCTCACAAATCAGCACATTCGCAGGGGGTCCGACACGTTGGACAGTCGGAGGAGGCCGGGGGGGGGGGGGGGGGGGGGGCGGGAATCAAACCACCAACCCTCCGGTTAGCGGCTCTGACCCCGCTCCCGCACTGAGCTGCCCACCCCCCCCCCCCCCACCCCCACCACGGAGCTCGTTCTCCCCAGAGGGAGAGAGAGCGAGAGCGAGACCCCGCCCCGACCTCCTTCGTTACATCGTATTCAGCAGCCAACAGGCGGCCCTGCGCTCTGTCAGCACATGTTCAGCCAATAGGAACGCAAAATTAATCCGCCGATCCAAATGGGTGAAAACACACACACACACACACGTGGGGGGGGGGGGGAGGGGGGGGCGGCGGGGGGCCAGGCTTCCCCCTCTGATTGCTCGGCGAGCGGGCGCCCACTGATTGCCCTGGAAGAGCCGGGGAATATTGCCCGCAGCTGACGTGCTTCCACCTGTTTGACTTGTTTCTTGTCCACCCTTTAATTAAAGTACCGTATGTGTGTGTGTGTGTGTGTGCATGGACCCCTTGCATTGGAAAATGCTTGAATGACCCTGACCCTCGCAGGCCGCCATTCCTTACCACTTCCCCGCCACTGCTTTTGCATATATATATGTATATATATTGCATATTGAGTTTGTGCACATGTTTGAGCCCTCTTCCTTTGGCTGGTATATGTACTGGCAATAATGCATTTTATTGCCCTAAGTGTGTTTTCATTAATTCATCCGCGTGGCGATCTAAGTACTCCAATCAGTCCTTTGAGCTATTGCAATAATAAATACCGGCTTTTAATCGCGTTCACGAGCCGCTGCTTTCATTACTTTCTGCTTGGCCCGGGTTTTTTTTTTTTTTTTTTTTCCGCCCCGCCGCCGCCCGTCTTTAATTTGTATGCAGCCACTTACGTGGCGCGCCCCCCCCCCCCCTGCGAGCCGCCCGGTGCTCGCACGCTCCTGTGTGATAGTCGGAAGAGCCAACCCCCCCCCCCCCACCATCACCCTCCCTCGCTTTGAAAATTTCAAGAGACGCAGCACGGCCGGGAGAGAACATTGAGATGAGAACAGATGGATTAATCAATGCATTGGTATTACACAAAAGAAGACTTCATGCTTTCTCTCCCCCCCCCCCCCCCCACCCCCCCCCCCCCCCCCCCCCCCCCCCCCCCCCCCCCTCCTGCCAGAGGAAGGAGAAGGTCAACTCTGGGCGGAACGCGGGCAGGCGGTGCTCCTCTGTTATCTTTCAGGTTTGCGCGTCCCCATTCCCCAGCCTGGCCGGAAGGAAAAACACTTCACACTATTGTGTTGTACCACCGCTCGCTCTGTCTCTCTCTGCCTCTCTCTCTCTCTCTCTCTCTCCCTGGTCTCTCTCTCCTCTGTCTCTCGATCTGTGTCTCGCTCTCGCGCTCTCTCTCTCTCCTCTCTCTCTCTCTCCTCTCGCACTTCCTCCCTCTCTCTCTCTCTCTCTCTCTCTCGCTCTCTCTCTCCCTCTGTCTCTCTCTGCTCTCTCCCCTCTCTCTCTCTCTGCCTCTCTCCCTCTGTCTCTCGATCTGTGTCTCGCTCTCCCTTTATCTCTTCCTCTCTCTCTCTCTCCTCTCTCTCTCTCTCTCTCTCTCTCTCTCTCTCTCTGCCTCTCTCCCTCTGTCTCTCGATCTGTGTCTCACCCTCTCTCGCTCTCTCTCTCTCTTTTTCTCTGTTCTCTCTCGCCAAAGAGATTGTTATTTCCAATGCAAAGAGGAACAACGGCGGCTGAGTTAGTGCAAACAATCTGAAGTGCCAGTCCGCTGTTGGGTTTTCTGTCTGTGTGTGTGCGTGTGTGTATCTGGGAGGAGGGGGGTCCCCCTGGGACCCGTTCTTTCAAGTGCTTAGCTCCAAGCTAACACTTAATTATGCATGTCATATAGTGTCAGCGAACACCACCACCCACCCACCCCCCATCCTCAGACCCTGTGCCCCCCCCACCCCCCCCCCACCCGCCACCCCCACCCTACCTCCCGCCCCCAGACAAACACACACACACAGACACTTTCTGTTAGGCTTTCCCTGATCAACATGGATGCTTGTGATATAAGCAACAGTGCGGTGGTTATTAGTGCGCAGGTTGAAACGTGCTCTGTCCGCTTGTTTGCGCCAAGCGGTCGCCGTGATCCTTCTACCTGCGTGGGAATGTGCTACACGGTGAGACGCTGTCACACTACCACTGGCTGGGATGTGAAGGACGGCAAGCGAATGGGTTTTGGAACACGCAGTGAAACCGTGGCGATGGCGGCCCAGGCCTTGCGAAACGTACGGCGATGCGGATGGGAAAAGTATCTGAGAACTAAAGGGGAAATTGTTTGGGGTGATTTTCTTTTTGTTGCACGATAATTGAACGGGGCGACAGCCGTAAAGTTGGTTTCTGTTTTTATAAAAAAAAAAAAAAAAAGTATATATAAAGTGAAATGGATATGAGGAGAATTTTACTTACCGTTCCGTTTTCTAACCTTCCTCTCTAACCAAGCAAAGACGAGATGTTTGCTATTCGATGAGTGTTTGCTGTTCATTTTCAATATATATTTTCTGTGAAATGATTTTGCCTACATAACTTTAATTGATCTTACCCAGCGTCATTCCTCTGCTTCTTTTTCTTGAAGGATTGGGGATGTTTTCAGAATACTTGAATATACTGCCTCCTAACTACACCCAACCTGCATAATAATAAAAAAAACAAGATAATAATGTGCCGATCAGATTCACACACACACAGACACACACACACACACACACACACACACAGTCACACACACACACACAGACACACACACACACACACACACACACACGCACACAGTCACACACACACACACACACAGTCACACACACACAGACACACACACACACACACACACATACACACACAGACACACACACACACGTGGTGGCTCGCGATTGGAAGGATTTGCGGCCATGGCCCTGATGATAAGTCTACGACAAGGTTTTCCGCTGCACGGTCGTATTTCCTGAGCACAACCCTGGTCTCCTCACCCCACCCCACTGAGGACGCCGACCGCTGTCGACCCTCACAACAAAACGAGCCGTGGACGAACCGGGTTCGATTGTAAAAAAAAACAAGAAAAAAAACAAAACAAAAAACAAGGCAACCCACCGAGAATTCGCCACACCGCGTCGATACCCCGGTGGCGAACGGTTTCCCCGCTGTTTCGGCGCTTCCCCCCTCGTTGATATTTTGTGTTGTTTCCATTGTGGTGGCTGGGACCGGCAGTGGTGGCGGTGGCTGGTAGTGGGTGCGGTGGTGGTGGCGCTACAGCTGTGCTGGGTGGAGCGGTTCCCACAACGCGCCCCCGGGTGCTGGGGAGGGGACGCCGGAGCAGCCCTCCTTAGTACCCCGGCCACGTCACCCGGCCGCCGCACAACAAGGCTGCAGAGCATGAATGCTTAATTTCTGTGGCCAGTGGGGATGCTCTATCCACACATATCAACAAGCAGCCCAGCCGCCGCCGCCCCCCCCCCCAACCACACCCACCCACCCCCACCCACACACGCATGCATGCACGCACGCACGCACACACGCATACACACACGCACACCCGCAGGCATGCACGCACACACACGCACACACACACACACACACACAGACGCATGCACCCACGCACACACACACACAAACACACACACAGACGCACACCCAGCCCGCAGGCACGCACACACACACACACAAGCACACACACGCACGCATCCACGCACACACACACACACACACACACGCGCACATGCATGGACGCAACACACACACACACACACACATACACACACACACACACACACACTCACTCACTCACTAAGCCCCCGGCATCGCAGATTGCATGGCGCGGTCACGTGGACGGAATTGATAAAGCGTTGGTGGTGGAGGAGGTGATGGTGGTGGAGGAGGTGCTCGAGGTGGTGGTGGTGGTGATGGTGGTGGTTGGTGAGGTGGTGTGGTGGTGGAGGAGGCGGTCGAGGTGGTTGCGATGGTGGTGGTGGTGGAGGTGGTGGTGGTGGTGGAGGAGGTGGTCGAGGTGGTGATGGTGGTGGTGGTGGTGGTGGTGGTGGAGGTGGAGGTGGTGATGGTGGTGAAGGAGGCGGTCGAGGTGGTTGTGATGTAGTGGTGGTAGAGGTGGTGGTGGTGGTGGTGGTGGAGGAGGTGGTCGAGGTGGTTGGTGGTGGTGGTGGTGGTGGAGGTGGAGGAGCGTGGCGCGTGGAGCTCTCCTTGTTAACCCCCAGAGCAAAGCTTTCTTGAATTCTCTCTTCTTCCAAGCGTTCATTGAAGAACGACGTCAGGCCTTGGAGATCAAGTTGTGCATAGCAATGGAATAATAACTCCCAAGGATCGCGGTTTGAGGAGCTTTCTGTAAAGTTTTTAATTATCTCCCATTGTCCCTGCCCTGTGTGTGTGTGTGTGTGTGTGTGTGTGTGTGTGTGTGTGTGTGTGTGTGTGTGTGTGTGTGTGTGTGTGTGCGTGAGTGCGCACCTGTGCGTGTGTGTGTGTGAGAGAGAGAGACTGTGTGTGTGTGTGTGTGTGTGTGCACAGCGTGCGCTCCTGTGTGTGTCTGTGTGTGTGTGCGTGCGTGCGCACCTGTGCGTGTGTGTTTGTGTGTGTGTCTAGTTGTGCGAGAGAGAGAGACTGTGTGAGTGTGTGTGCATGCTTGTGTGTGTGTGTGTGCGAGAGAGAGAGAGAGAAAGACTGTGTGAGTGTGTGTGTGTGTGTGTGGCGTGCGAGAGAGAGAGAGAGAGAGAGAGAGAGAAGAGAGACTGTGTGAGTGTGTGTGTGTGTGTGTGTGTGTGTGTGTGTGTGTGTGTGTGTGTGTGTGCGAGAGGAGAGAGAGAGAGAGAGAGAGAGAGAGAGAGAGAGAGGGACTGTGTGAGTGTGTGTGTGCGCGTGCGCGTGTGTGTCCGAGTTCACGAGCAAAGGAAGGAACAACTAAAAACATTTTTTGTCCATTTTTTTTTTTTTTCTTCTTTCTCTCGGTCGGTAGGCATTTTCATTTCATCAGCACACGCTCTCCTCTCCCCCACCAACGCGCCCGCTGTCCTCGTCACACCCTTGACCCCTTCCTGACTGGAGCCGCCGTGCGCATTGAAGTGCAAGCGCCCCAACGGCGCGGGATCAATAATCCAGCCTTCATTAAGTAGCCTCGTCGCAGCTTGATTGCATGAGGGATTAGAGAGTTTCTTAGCCTCTTCCCCTCCGCGGCGCCAGGTTACTTATTTGAATGCGCCGGCAGCCAATTTGCAAGCAACGCGCGCGCGGCGGCTAGCAACGCGCGTGCGCCGCGGTTAGCAACGGCGAATCCATCGGCAGCGCGGTGAACATGATGAGCTATATATCTATATAGATATATGCATATGTATTGTTTTTTCTCTCTCAACAGATATTTCAACAATAACATTGAGAGATCACAGTAGCCGCGTGCCGCGAGAGTTCTGCTGACATTCTCGGTGATTCCCACTTTGTTCATCCGGGAGGCTGGCGGTTGACGTGTTTGAAAGGGGGGGAGGGCGGTGGGGGAGGGGGAGGGGGAGGGGGGGGGGGGGAGGGCGCTGTCACTCACGTTTAAGGTGAGGCGTTGCCGGGGATGAATGATGTGTTACAGACGCTAGGCGGGGAAGTGTTTGTATCGCTCGGGCTAACCCGGCTGGTGTCAATTAGGCAGAATGTGAACACCGTCAATCTATTTATATATAAATATATATAATGTATATATCTATTATATTATTATATGTGATTATACTATTAGCATTATTGCGCTCTCGAGTCTAGGTAAGCAATGCCATTGAGTTGAATTTGCGTAATGGTTTATTTTATTGATTCATTTTCACCGGAAGGCTTTCATCTTCAAAGAAGAACAAATACAAACGGGCCAGCGAGAGCGGCCCGTCTCTCCCCT
>JAXIVH010000021.1:6114042-6124042 GCA_036785325.1 Urophycis tenuis | reverse complement strand
GTGTTCAGTCGGTGTTCAGTTCAGATGTTTTCTCAGCTGACCCGTGTTCAAGCCGTGCTCA
This sequence comes from Urophycis tenuis, assembly GCA_036785325.1. Lineage (NCBI taxonomy): Eukaryota > Metazoa > Chordata > Actinopteri > Gadiformes > Phycidae > Urophycis > Urophycis tenuis. The sequence goes on along the minus strand of JAXIVH010000021.1, from coordinate 6,123,981 downwards.
GAACTCTTTATCTGAACGCACCGTGAATAGTTTTTTTGTGCCTGGCTACACCTCTGCAAATACAACACTGTAGGAAAAAAAACAAAAAACAATTCTCGTCTCGAAAACTGAATCCCATTGAATAAAAAAAAACAACAACAACTCCAGCCATAAACCATTCTTCGTACATCATATAACATCATCATTTCCATCACGCGAAACAACAGCTACCACAAAAAAAAAAAACATATGCTACTGAACTATTACTATTATATTACTATTATATGCTATAACAATTACTATTACTAAACTAATAAACCACACCTCACGGCATCATAACACCGCCGCCTTTCCAGAAATACAACACAACACAACACAACAAAACAACAACTGCGGGGGGGAAAAAAACCCCACAAAACCCACCACCAGTCTGAGTGACCATTAACACGAGGGGCAGGTGTCGCCTCCGGCAGCTATAATTAACATTTTCCCAGCAGATGATGGCTGCCAGCGAGATACCCCCCCCCCCACATCCCCTCCCCTCACAAGCCCGGCGATGTTCTGACTAAACTAAGCCCTGACAACAATATTAGACCGCCGCTAGGACCGCGGCCAGCAGCAGATTGGGCTGTGATCCTGCCAGTCCCACACTACCCGAAAACCAGCCAACGCCGCGCTTCGCCTATACAGCCGTCCACTTTGGTGCCCCGTGCCAGTGTGCGTGTGTGTGAGTCTGTGTCTGTGCGTGTGTGTGTGTGTGTGTGTGTGTGTGTGTGTGTGTGTGTGTCTGTATGTGTGTGTGTGTGTGTCTGTGTGTGTGTGTGTGTGTGTGTGCGTGTGTGTGTGTGTGTCTGTGTCTGTGTGTATGTGTCTGTGTGTGTCTGTGTCTGTGTGTGTGTGTGTGTATCTGTGTGTGGGTGTGTGTGTCTGTCTGTGTGTGTGTGTGTGTCTGTGTGTGTGCGTGTGCGTGTGCGTGTGTGTGTGTGTGCATGTGTGTGTGTGTCTGTGTCTGTGTGTGTGTGGGTGTGTCTGTGTGTGTGTCTGTGCGTGTGCGTGTGTGTGTGTGTGTCTGTCTGTGTGTGTCTGTGTGTGTGTGTCTGTGTCTGTGTGCGTGTGTGTGTGTGTCTGTGTGTGTGTGTGCGTGTCTGTGTGTCTGTGTGCGTGTGTGTGTACACTGTGGACGAGCTGGGGCGTGGGGTTGCAGCCTGAGCCCCCCCACCCCCCCCCCCCCCCCCCACCGCCCCCACCCCTGCGCTGGCCCATGACACACCCCCGTGGTCAGGAGACCAGAGGGCCCGGTCGTAATGGCGACCGCAGGACGGAAGGTAAACGAACGCGAAAACCGTAAGTGTTTCGCTTTCGCCGAGCGGCGATGGATTAAATGTCAAGCTCATCCGCGGAGTCTTCTGTCACAGTTATGGCCCTCAGAAGGGATTCACGGGATGTCATCCGTGAGACAGGCTGTCGTTGTCGTCGGTTGTTTTTGTCCTGTTACTCTCCTAATAACAAAAGGAAACGGTTCTGAATGAAGACAACAGTCTGTGTGTCATATGGTGACCGGTTATAAAAAAAAAACAAATAATAAAAAAAAGATGGAAGCCATGTGTTTGTTAATGAGCAGTTTTTAAAGAACAAGGAAACCCTCAAAGCCTCTGTGATTACGGAGGAGTACAGTTCAGGACAGCCCCCCCCCCCCCACACACACACACACACACAGAGGTCGCATCATGCAGCGGCGACAGTCATCCCGCTTTCGAGACGAAAAAGGAGATCCAGGTTCGATCCCCGATGTCTGTAACCGAACTGCGGGCAGCCCACGAGCAACAACGTCCCGCCACCCTGCTCCTTAACGAACCGTTATCTGTGTTCAGGTTGCGTTCTGGATGAAAGCATCTGCTGAAATACCACGGGTGAATTCAATGGCTTGGCAGAAGCCACAGCGTTCCAGGCATCTCTCTCCGCGGGGAGGCCCGCTTCCACCCCCCAACCAATCCGGGCCATCGTGCGAGAAAAAAAAACAAACAAAAAAAACAAACATCATGGGGTTCTCCAACGTTAGGCTGCGAATAGCTATGTTTACCTCTCTGCCGCATCACGGAGCACGTCGAATAAAACAGGCGTGGAACGAGGCACAGTTCTGCTCACTCGAATGTAAACACGAAGTGGGGCACCCAACCAGGGCACTTTCACAGCAGATGGGGCCCGGAGTATGTGCCTTACAGACTGTGTGATAACCTCTGCTTAGTATCCCGCGCTAAGCGCTTCAGCAGCTTGGATGTAATACATGTTCGGTGGAGTCGAGATAGATCGTTGGGAAGATACACCACTGTAGGCGCGTTAAAGGGGAAAAAAAAGCCTTCCCAGGATGCACCCACTGTTAACCCAAAGGGCGCATCTTCAGGGACTCAAAACAGCAGCCAAATCCGAGCGATGTGCTGACACTGTGGCAGGTCCTTGTCTGTGAAGTTCTCATTAACACATTAGGGTTCCTGAAATAACCGGGGGGGAATTGATGAGACAAAGATCCATAGGCCATCTGTCTTACAGCCTACTCCAAATACTGAAAAGTTTGAGGTTGGTGTGCACTAATGGTGCAGAGGAAAGCCAAAGCGGCAACATGGGCGCCTTCTGTGTGGAAGTTCAAAATAGAACGTTCCACGAGGGTTTTGTTCCCGCAAATCGACCCATTCCCAAAATAATAGGATCACATGGCGCTAAGGGAATGGGAGTTGAGTTCTTGCAGATCATTTAATATGTAAAATAACGGCAGTATTTTGAACAACGCGGGGGAAAGAAAAGCATGAATGTAACATAATGTTTAAAGGAGGACTGCTTGCCTTCCCCAGTGAAGCTGCGCGGCAGAGCGCCTTTCTAAAGCTAACCCTCCTGCAGGCGCACGCCGGAGTCAAACCGTGGGTCAGCTAGCAAAACATTGCGATTTGGATATTCACAGAGTTTGTGTTGAAACGTTGCCTCTGCAAACCGCGCACTTGTGGCCTAGCTTGCACACGTGAGAGAAAAGGCAACGCTGGTCATTCGATGTTATAAATATACGGCGGTCTAAATCTCTTTAATTATTTATAGACCTGTTTTTGACCCAGTGACATCACGGTAGGATTTCTTTGGGAACGTCGGAAACGGAGACAGGGCTGTGATTACCGCTCGCCCGGAGAGCTCCCTGCTAACACAACGTGGGTCTTAACGCTGTTTTTAAATTAGCTAATTTACAGGAACCATTACGCGTATTAATTGGTTCGTCATTGAAGTAAATGTGAGAGATAAGAGATTGAGGTTTGAGGATTTTTTCTTGGGGGGGGGGGGGGAAATGCCTTCCCTGAGAAAGCTCGACTTTATACCACCTTTCAAATGACAGTTGGCTACATGGGCGTTGCAACAGTTCTGCAGGTCTTATGATCGTATCTTAAAAACGGCAAATCAAACAAAATATATTCATATCATAAAAATGTGATTCATATATTCTTTATATTTTAGAATTGTTCTGTCTAATTTGTAATTATATCAAATGAGAAAATAAATCTCAATTTAATGTCTGAAATATGAAATATGCAAATTGATTCCCATCAAACTGACAATCATAACTTGGTGATTGTTGAACATGTCATGGTTGGTTAGCCAGCACAGGTAAGGCAGGACTGAAAAAAAGTAGCATTTAAATGAAGTGTAAAAACGCTCTCTATAAGTCCGCTATCAAGGTAATTGTGTGCGGGTGCGACACACCCACACAGACTCACTGGGAAGATCTGGAACCCTCCTGTATTGTACCCACCGACAGTGGACCTGCAAAACCAACTGATGTTTAAACTAACCAAGGGGAATAGCGCTGAATTGAAATATTGACCACACATCGCACCAAATAATATCCCTGGCCGATCCACACCCGTAAATAAATGATGCACACTCGATGTTTTGAGTGGGAAAAAAAGTGGGGAAAATAAAGTTTTCTTTGCGCTGTGAACCTGCACTAGTTGTTATGGGCTCCATTGGTAAAAGCCCCTGCATCTGGTGTGTGAAGCCACACATGGAGGCAAAGTCCTACAATTGAATCCACTATGGATCATGTTGAGCCGGATGCTGGGATGGTTGGAAGATCGCCTCAGGAATTCATGTGAATAACGACTGATCCAACAGAACTGGAGAACTGCAGAGAGAGAGAGAAAGAAAAAAAAACCCTTAACTTTAGATTACTTATTTGCACATTTGGAATATTGAGATAACCGAAAACAACCAATTCCGCTTCTAGGAGTCCCAGCAGTACTTTAATACGTTTCACGATGACTCATTGGCTTGAAGCTGGCTCTCTCTCTCTCTCTGCTACTTTTGTGGGCATTTGGTTTGGGATGGAAATAAACAAAAAATAATGCCCACTAAGTTTCGCCCACGTGAAGATTCATCCGAGCGGAATCCCAAAATGCTTGCTCCGGCGTACGAGAATGCATCGACTCTTTATCTCAGATAAAAAAAAACATTCAGGGGTAGTAGTAGTAGTATATATCCTGCATGTAAACCAAGCCACTGCCTCCCTCTGGGGCCTGTGGACCCTAGCGGCTGCGCCATCAATTCACAGTGTGTAAAGCAAGGGAAAGGTATGCTGCCCCTGGTCTTACTTCTGATTTAGGGGAGGGGATGGGGGGGGGGGGGGGGGTTGGGGTGGGGTTAGGCTCAGGTCGGTCCTCTAATAAACCGAGTGTCTTCTCAAATCCCATGTGTTTCGTTTCCAAATAAACCCCGCCGGTTGCAGCTCACGGCTCCCGGATGCTTCAAATGAGCGAGACAGTGTGAGAGACGGGGTGTGGAGAGCCGCCTTTGATAGCTAAAGATAGCCGATGGCTTCTTACCGGCGGTGGTGTTTACTGTGGAGCGGAGCTTGGCGGTCCTGACCTCTGACCCCGCAGTATGCCTTTTTTTTTTTTTTTTTTTTTTTTTTTTTTGCCACCTCCCTAAACACTGTGAAAACCACCAAAAATAAACAAAGGAGCCGCACGGCGTACCTGGAAGTTTGTACTGCCGAGTCTTCTGTCTTTTTGTCTGGTCGTCGGTGTAAATATTCATAGTCAATATGTGACAAAGGATCACGTCGCCTCCGAGTTAAGTATTGATGTCACGTTCGTCTCAAATCCCCCGAATTTCATCGGAGGCGTCTGCAGCCACAGTGACTCCGGTATTGTGGTGTTGATTTTTTTTTTGGGTTTCCCACAAACCCACCCCCCCGGGCGCCAGGTGCACCTCCGCAGTGAGAGCACCGCACCTGGCTTTTCAGTTCCGTGGGGGCACCGCCACCTGGAACGCATCACCCGCCCGGCATCAGCCACCTCCACCGCTACACCCCCCACCCACCCACACCTCCACCTCCACCACCACCACCACCACCACCACCACCGCCCCCCCCCCCCCCCCCCCCCATCACAGGGTCATTACGGCGCCGCGGGCCCGGGCGGTCCTGCAGTTCAGCTCAGCCCGGGCTCAGCCCCGGGCTCAGGCTCGGCTCTCTGGGAGCCGTCCAGCAGCTGTGGCGCACCTCTGGAAGGTGTAGGCAGAGAGGCGTAGGAGGCGAAGGCCCCAGCGTGCCGTAGCAGGAACACTCCGCGGTCGCACTGGTTTATTGCTGCCTCTCGCCCCAACAGTGCCGGCAATACAGGAAAAATACAGGATCGCCAGGATTCAGGTTGCTTGTACTACCCGGTTACATAATGTCATTTTAGGTATTTTTGTACGTTTTAAGATTTTTACGCCGGCGCCACGCTATGCCGTTTCAATTGTTACCGTATTGAATTCTATTATTGTTAGTGTTATTCATGGTAACAGCACTGTTTAAATACGTTGAAAGGCCAACCATGTATTTGCCACATTTGCTACACTTTAGTTCTCTATATTCTTGCAAGTCGATGAAAACAACCGCAGCGGTGAAGCAGCCATGAACGTTCAGCAGCACACGGGGAAATAAGACGTTGAATGTCCTTCTTTCGTTCTTTCGCGTGCACCGGGATTATTGTGTGCACTGTTGAAAGGGAATCAATGGCTGCACACTGCGGTTTTTGAATATGTTGACCAAGCGGGTTCCATTTCGTGGCCCAATATTAAAGTTTCAGTCACGGTGTTAAAGTCATGGTATGCGGAGGAATTCCTCCATGGTGAATCTATATCACAGTATCCTCAGCTTGTAGTTAAGGAGAGGAAAAGCGTGGGTCGATTGAACCACGGATGGCATGGATTGATTTCATGCATTAGTCACTTAGTTGCTTTTTTTCAACATTAAAAAGAATTGGATCAATTCAAGTTTGAGCACAAATGAATAAACTTGTTTTTCCAAACTCCGGAAAATGTATTAGTTATTAGAAGGCTGTTGGGTCCTAATAAAGTACCCAGGCACTGCAATTTAGAGGCAGCGCACAGATTCAAAGGTAAGAACACGCATAACATTTGTATTTTATTATTGCCATATTGTAGTCTGAGAGGGAAAGTGGGAAAGCTCTGCTTTGAATATGCATGTGATCTATTGAGGGGAAAGATTATTGAAATACATAGAGACTGTCAAGTCATTAAAGTATGTTATTGTCCAAATGGTGAGAGGCTGAAATTAAATAGTATGGCATTCTGCAGGCTGGATTGGATTTACTTCTGTTTGCTCGTGATTCACAATGTCCAACAGCTGTCTACTGACAAACGGCAAGGGTAAATACAATAGTTTGTTCAAATGTGCTCTCTTTCAAGGTTTCTAGTCAGGCTTCTGGATTATATGGCTTTCTAAAGGCAAAAAAGATGAAAGGAGGTGTGGTACGGCATTATCTAGAACTGCTTGTCCTATTCTATATAATATAATAACCAAAATACAAACCAGGGAAATAACTTGCATACAAAGTCAAGTCATGTAAGTGCATATTCTATATTGCATCTGGGGTATATATGTTATTGTATGTAAGTTGTGCATAATAGGTTAATTAGGCCAGTTCTGTTTTCTTTGCTGTATAGAGCACAGCAAAGAAAACAGAAGAGAAAATAATTATCAATAGCCTTGTCCTATAATGTCATCATACAATGAGAGGGTAATGAGCTGCATTCAAGGTGCATTTCTTGGCCTTCTGTTTTCCCCTTTTATGTATGGTAATTATGAATATAAATACCTCTTTGCAAAAGAGACCCAACTCACACATCTGTCTCATAGTCAGAGAAAACGATGTTAGTGGTTTGTTGTAGTTGTTGTAGTTGTTGTCGTGTGAGAATTTTATCATAGCATATCACTATTATACTGCTGTAAGAGGTTGTAAAAGCTTGTCTGTCTGCTAAGGCTGGAGCAGCTGTATTTACCATCTAAATTGCTCCAATATGTGTGTGTATATATATATATATAAAAACACATTGGCATTACATTTACTTCATTTTTTTTTCCTTTTTCGGATGTTTTCCATTCCCTATAAGATTCTCAGTGTTTCCGAAAATCTCCTGCCCTGTTCATTATTTATCTTCGATGTTTATTTTTCTTCCCAATCTGCTCTGTCTCAGAGACACAAAGGGACATCTGATTACGGCATAAAAGTGATTTGCACAAAGCCAGAGCACACTTTTCCACCACCGTGCCTATCAGAGCACCCCCCCTGTAGTTAAAGATTGATTTACCTTATCGTCTTATGCCCAAATTTTGCATTTACACCCCTCTCCCAACCCACCCATCCCCGCCCCCCCCTTTCCCCCACCATCCCCCTCTCCTCACCCCTCACCCCCAACCCCCCCCCCCCCCCCCGCGCGCGCGAGAGCCTTAGCCGACTGAATAATGCATCCATCGCCGTATGCTGCTCATGACATGCTCAAATATATATTTTCCTCGGTGAAGGGTGGGGTGGGTGGGGGGGGGGTCGGTACCGCACGTGGTTTCCAGGCTGGCGCCGGCGATTCCGTGAAGGCATCTCAATGCCGGCGTTAACATTTGAACCCCGGGGGTCGCGGAATGACTCCGCTCAGAATGAACTCATCAAGGCACGGCGGCGCGGCGGCCGGCGGCTGGCGGACCCGCCCTCCGCTCGCCGGCTGTCACAGAACAATGGGATGAGGTGAGAACGTTTAATAGCCCACCATTATGTAAGAAAGTTGAACGGTAAAGGAGAGCGTTTCCAGCCGTCGAACCTGTCAGGGGTTCGGACAGGCCTTGATTAGTATAAATCCCCCCCTCCCAGTACAGGCACTGTACTTTTCCAATTTGATTGCTTTGTCCCAACACTTTGTCCACACATGAATGAAATGGTGGAATTAAATCCCCCCCCCCCCCCACACCTCCCCCTCCTATTCACAATGGGTGTGTTCCAATAGCGGTTCAATATTCGGGACGACCCCGGACGACGTCGTCGAGACGCACGGCCGTGACGGAGGTTCGAAGGCGCCGGTCGGCCCGGGCTCATCCAGCGGCGAGACGCCGCCGCCGCCGCCACGCTAGCGAAAAACGGAAGCCGCTACTGATTCTCTCGCTCCGACCTCCACAACCGATGCGGCTGGGCTGCTCCCAGGTACAGCAAGCCAGAGCAAGAGGACGAGCAGCGAAAGAAACACACGCAGACTGATCCAGATTTAGAATGCAGCCCTATACAGTTGAATTAACTTGTGTGTGTGCAGTGGGGGAGTACCATTTAGCCATCCATTGATCATGAGCCATCTGTGGTGGGAAAACATGGCAATTATGTCCTCAAGGACCATATTGATGTAATTGTAATGTATTGCGAAAGAACTGCAAAGTATAGTAGGGGTATTTCAGGGGCTCCAGATGTCTTTTGATTTAATTATCCTTTTACCCAATGTAAAACTGAAATATAACTATATCTGAAACCACATATAATTGTTCCATATTTCAAATGTATGAGAAAAAAACAGCAACAAGCAAGATTCATACGACAGGTTACGATTCATACACATTTAGAATTGCATCCCATCAATGCAAAAATAAACTGATGCATTGCAGCATCTCAAATATAGATTTTACAACAAAACAGAACACAAGATAGACATGCACATCACTCTTATTTGATTTATTTACATACATTCTTTACATAGGTACCGGTGCACTAAGTGTAATATTTTTAAGTAAGCAGTTGTGTACTCCGAGCATTGCAACATGAAGGGGAAAAAAAAAAAAAATCAATGTACAGTAATACATTCTGCCCGCTAGCAGTCTCCTCAAAGATACAAAGTGCCGAGCAGAATGAATGATGCCTCTTCATTTATTCATTGTTTATTTGTTGTTGTTTTTTTTCTCCTTCCCAAGAATCTATTTTTCAATGTCTTGCCAGGATATTTAAGGTAATACACAAGCCCATTGTTATCGCATCTTTGAACAATCAAGAGTGGGAAATCGAGGCGTATGCGGTCACCCCCAGTCGATGTGACGCGATCTCAGTGGACCGTATACTCTGATGATTGGCGGGGCCGGCGTTACCGTGGGCAACCGTGGGCAGCTCGCACGGCTTGGTCTGGAGGGAACGTGACGGCCTGGATATATATTTCACTGGAAAATTATGCAAGATGGCCGTCTCTGTTATTCTGTGCCGGCGTCGAGTGTGGAGCGCAGGGGTCTGTGCCGAGCCCCAAGGACTGGTGTCGCTAGCAAAACATTTAAAAAAAATCCCGAAATAAAATGTCCAGCGGGAGCCGCTTAATGTTTGGATTCATCTTCACCACATCAGCGACACCAACCACCCCCACCACCCACCCACCCACCCACCACCACCACCACCACCCTCCCATCTGAAGCATAGCCCGATATGCAAATAACAGTCGTAACAGTGATTATTTTTGGGGGGGGTGAATCACGCTGCAGTAATTTCACGCGGCCGATTGCTCTCGAGATCTCGAGTGGTGCAAAAGTTTCTCAAAGACTCAAAGACGTCCTTTCCACAAGAGGGTTTGAGGAAAGAAGACACTTTGCCTTTTGTTGTGTCGGCGGCGGCGTAGTGGTCAACC
>JAXIVH010000021.1:6096542-6109042 GCA_036785325.1 Urophycis tenuis | reverse complement strand
AAACATCGTAAAGAGGAGAATAAATAGGACTCTTCAGGGTGTGTGTTTTTTTTTTTTTATAACACAAACATGGCCTTGAGTGACAATCCAGCTCTTAGTGAACTCACCCCGTGCTATTTAACACCTCCACCGACTCAAGGCTCTGAAAGACAGGGAGGAAAACAGAAAATATGTTGGAGTCACTTTCGTTTTTTTTTTTTTTTTTCCACATCTTTTGAAGATTTTCAAAGACATTGCTTTTATGCAAAATCTTAATGACCAAGTGATTTCCATTATGCTCTGTGGAACACCTGAGCACAAAAAAAATATATATTTTTTTTTTCCTGCGGACGTTCTTTGAGCTGGTGCCTCAGTTTTATCGAGAATGATCTTCATGGGGAATTTAACGTTCATGCCTGCCCTACAAGTGTTTACAAACAATGTACCAAGTCTGCTACTGCATGAACCTACACACGATAACGGCCTCAAACAGAATTTAATTGTACATATACTGTATTTAGTTGAGACAGAATAGACACTGCAAAATAAAAGCGCTTTTTTTCTTGTCTTTTTGACAGGCTGCAGAGATGTTTTATTTGCGCTGCCTCAAACGCACACATTTTGACACGCAAGAGCAGGTCTTTATAACCTTACCCTCGGTAAAGTCTAAGTACCATGTGTTTATGAGGGCTGCAAACAAGAAATGTAGTCTCGGAAAGCTGTACATTTAGTAAGTGCAGCCTTTTCTTCTTTAAAAAGCAAACCAGCATAGCTCAGCACTTTGAGGTGAAAGGCTCATCATTTTCTTGACTATAGACATGGATCCATCTGTTCTACTCCCTCATTTCCAACCAGTGTTTTAGAGAAAAGTTCATGTGCACAATGTTTTATGCAAACTTCATGCAAGTACCTCACATCACAGTGACTGGATGCCTCATGCCCACTTACCTAGGGTGGAAAATCACGATACATTATTCTTTTTAGGTTTTTGTTAAGTCATGTGTTCAAATTGCTTTCATTCTTTCGTTTTCCTTTTCAAAATAAGGTTTTCTACAAGTACTGTTTATTCCCAACTGCCTTTCCCCATGGTGAACCTCAAGGTTCTATTTTAGGCTTTCTTTGATTTTAGATGTACACAAAATGGTCATGTAAAGGGGCATTTGGCGCTTTTGTCCAAAGCGACTTACAATCGGTACATTTGTGGGGTTCGACATGTGGACATTTGGAGGAGGAGGGGGATAAAGGGGATCGAACCGCCGACCCTACGGTTAGCGGACGACCCGCTCTGTCCACCCGCTCTACCCACTGAGCTACTGCCGCTCAGCGTATGTCAGCTGTGCCATATAAGCACCAATAAGACATTATTGGTACCTTCCAATAATGTCTTCCAAGGATATTCCAATATCCTCCAACTTGACAAAACTACCACCAAACACTGTTGTCTGCCAAGTAGACCAGGATTGTAGAGAGAAACCTGGGCCCTATGTCTACAAACATAATGTCATTTGATAAACGTGTGAGTGACTTTGAACCATGAACTTTAGAAATGGAAAGTAGTATTGTACAGATAAATAAATAAAAAAACACTGATCACTTTTTTTTTTTTAAACGCCAATGGGCCTATTTCAAATTGAGATACACTGACCCTCTGCGACCATGTGGACAGGCTGATATCCACAGGCTGGGCCCTGCTTGACTCTCCACAGTCTGGGCCTGAACATGATGGGCGAAACGTGCCTTTGCAGTTTGGGGCCCCCTAGGCTTTAGAACATCTTGCCTGATGAGATAACATGAGCAAACTCAGAAACATCTTTTCTATCACGTTCGTAAAAAAAAAAAAAAAAAAAAAAAAAACGGTAACATTCTTACGTGATGTCTGCACTACTCCCGTGCTTTGAATAATTGCTGTACAATTAGTGTGGGAAAATATGAATACGTAAAAATGTTAGCCAAAATGAATGTATGTATATATAGACATTGGCATAAATTAGCCAATCTTTTTCATGCACAGAGGTTATTGAATTAAACCAGCAGTATCCATTCAAAATAGAACTGCACCAGGATGCAGGTAGGAAACTTGTGCACAAATGTCTCTCAGTGTGAGGTTTTATGGATGCATTCAAATCAAATCTGCTCCTTGTTAAGGTGAGCTGAATTCAAGGGATATGTTAATATTGTCTCTCATGACCCCAAATTATATTATCAGGATCTTTGAAAGGAACTGCTATATATGCATAAAGAGGATGTTTTACAGCAAAGTGGTCTGGGGGAATGAATTATTTGACACGTGTGAGGATAGTTCAATATTAAAATCTTGGATCAGTAAGCATAGTTGGTATTCTAAACAGGCTTTTTGCACTAAGCAGTTTGTGCATGCATGATTCCATTCCCAAATGCACACTTATTTGAACCTCCCAGCTATTATGATGGTAATGCTACAATTCTTGTTGTTGTTCTTCCCATCTGTACGTTTTACAGATGAGCTGCCAATTTGAACCATCCATTACATTCATAATATAGTGTCAAACTACATATTTTGAACCGCACGGCATCGGCAAAAGACACTGACGATCAACCCAGCGCATTCACACCTGAAAAGACGTTCAAAGGGTTTTCTTAATATTTCTTTGTAAACAAAGAACCAAATCCACCGCACAAGATCAAATCGGTTCGGGCGGTAATATTACACTCAACGCTCGGTTAACACAAAAAAAATCAAATACGTTGCAAATCATCTCCACGGCGTCTGAATATGAATGTGCATTGTGATGTATTTTGAGGTGCCTAAGACCCTTCTCTTCATCCCTCTCTCATCCTCTCCTCACCTCGCGAGATGGCGGCTGCCTTTTTCCTCGGCGCGGCATCGCGACTGCGGCGGAGTTATCGGGCCCCGCCTGACAATTCAGCCGGGGTGTGACAAATTAGACAGACAAAGAGCGGAGTGTACATTGACCGTGACCGCGGCATGGAAATCAACAGCTTGAAACCGTGAATTGATAAAACAGTTGTGATTCGAGAGGATGGGAATAAACGCGTTGTGTTGTGCCTCAAACTCGAGAGAGAGAGAGAGAGAGAGAGAGAGAGAGAGAGAGAGAGAGAGAGAGAGAGAGAGAGAGAGAGAGAGAGAGACAGACAGACAGACAGACAGACAGCCAAGCGGGGAGAGAGCTTGGCAGATAGAGTGAGATAGAGAGGTGGGGGAGGAGGGAGGGGGGAGAGAGAGAGAGAGAGAGAGAGAGAGTGGGCATGACAGCTTTTTTGTTTGCTGGTACGGCCACTAGACAGTTTACAGAGGAGCGCGCGCACACATGCCCCGCCACTAATGGGAATGAATAAAATGATTTATTTATTACGCGCTTCCAGGATATTTGATATGCTTGGCTACGTTTAGCCCATAGCCTCATCATAATGAAACAGTGAGAGCGTTTCAGAAGAGTGGTAGGAGACGAGGACGAAGACGAAGAAGAAGAAGAAGAAGAAGAAGAAGAAGAAGAAACGTCTCAGTGGAGCAAGACTCTCTGAGAGCCCGCGGGGCTCTGACAACCAGGGCTGCCTCCCCCACCCTCACCCCCACCCCCACCCTCACCCCCACCCACTCACCCACAGTTGCCCACTCATTTTTCTTCCTGTCAATGATGTTGATGGTAGAGATCAGAAGGAGAAATGTATGGTGTGTCAGCGACAGGAGGACATGCTTACAGCGCCGTGCTGTGCCGTGAATGACGAAACAAACCGGCTGGTGCTCAGGGTGTTAGAAAAAAGGGCTCCGTTCTTTTCTTTTTTGTACTCTGAAATATGAGCGACTTTGAAGCTAAGTAGAGGGATTCGGGGGGGGGGGGGGGGATTACAAAAGGCGGTCAACCCAGTTGTGTCTACGTCTAATAGACTGTAGTTTGTTGTTTGTTTTTAGCAGCACTTTTTTTATGGGATTTAGCTGAAAAAAAGAAAACACTGAAGCGATGTGTGTCACCGATTGAGGAACATTCAATTATGTGGTTAAAAAAAATTTACCTTTGAAATACACTTTACATTGCATTTAATATACATTTGGGGTTTATTTCTAATTGGGTCATTGCATGTATTGCATGCATACATTTTTTTTTGCTAACAAAAGGTTTCCTGACCTTGCATTCACTCAGGCTGCGCTCAGAGAACCTACCCAAGCCTCACAAGCTTATTTCCAGAGTACAATGCCTTAATTATTAAAAAAAAAGTTATCTTTTAACCATACCACAGAAGAGAAAGCGCTGAAAGAGCAACTCATTTATTTTAACTGCTGGCTCAGGTCAATGGCCACGTTGGATTATCTTTGAAGTCACAGAGTGTCTTTTGATACAACTGATGATGTAATAGATTTAGCCTGTTCACAATAGACTGTGATTAGGGGTTCTGGTCACAGATTCTCTCATCAGTTGTATTAGATCAGGCAGGTTCTGCTTAGAACATCTGTATCGTCATTTCATCCTACCTGCATTTTCAGTTAAGTTTCGGTTCATAAATATGGTTCGAACATATACTTAGATTATTATTATTAACACATTTATTATTTGTTTAATATTATTGTTTAGATTATCATATTTCAACGAGGCGTCTTGCTCAAGGGTCCCTCCAGCAGGTAGACGTCGAGGTTCAAACCAACAACTCTTCAGTTGGCATTCAAATGGGCAAAGTTATGCATACCTCTGACAGGTATACTGGTCCAGCTGTTGTTAATATTGGCAAAAAATATAGAGCACTCTAAACCGGAGCCTATAGACAGTACATTCTTACTTGGAAAGCTGATGGTGGTGCGGGGAAAGCATCGGAGTTTGTTCCGAACTCTTAAAAACTCTCATCTGCACAGAGTCTGTGGCCGCCCTGAGAAGGGAAGTAATCACTGCTGTTGTTGTGATTGCAGTGTTTGAGATTCCTCTGTTCATTAGGGTGAAAAAACAGAATATACATCAACTTGACACAAACAGAAGTCTTGCAGTCTGGCATAATTAATCACACTCTGACATAGGCTAAATCTAATGAGCAAATCCAAATTGTAAACAGTTTATCATAAAACGCTTTGCATACGCACACTATTAGGACTATTCCGTGATTATATTTGTCGAAAATCTGTTTTGTAGATGAAGTGTGGAAAATATGGGATTTTTAAAATGCAAATAACTTTGAATTTTGAAATATCATCCAAGAGAACGCCTTATTTGATTCTGCATTTTATTGAATTAGGCTCGGTTATGTATTTTGCGGGATTTGTCTCAATCCATTACGTGAGCTTACTAAGAAACCAGTAGGGCTTCCCGCTTTCCGAGATCGGTCTGCAAATGAAGAAAGGATTTTGTGCTTACCTTTTCATATGTGCAATGACAGGCAGTGAAGGGTACACAAGTGTTCGTCTCTATTCTGCAACACCATTAGCCATGAGTTTAAACCACGCATAAATTACACGTTACACATTATTGTTTTGAGAATGATAAGATATGTTGCGGAGGCTGAGTTGAAACGCGATGTGCCACGTTGCATCGCTTGTTTGTTTCAGCTGTCAGAGGGAGGCGACGCGTTTGAAAGATAGAGAGAAAATTCTGTAGTGCGGTTTGAAAGCCATTTTGGAGTCACCACTGTGTCCAGTACTAATCAGACATGGCGCTCTGTTTTTAACGTGACACCCTCACCATGCCCACACCTCATCATCACAATTGCCTGCTTCCTGGGAGAAATGTGCTGGTATTTGAGCTAGAGTGTTCGGGAGTCTTTTGACAGTGTTTGTGGTAATTGCGTGAAAACGTTTGCTCCTGTGTGTGTGTGTGTGGGGGTTGTCATGGATCAAGTTATAATGGGTGGATATAAAATACTAATGCTATTGTGTCCACATTCATAGAAAAAGATGTGTCCGTGTCTCTTAAAACTGAAAGCCCCAAACATATGTGTATTAAATTGTATGAGAGGCTCCTGTTGACAAATGACAATCAAACTTCACTTGGGTAAATGTGCTCGAGCAATTTGACATGAGCAATTACACATCTGTCTCAATAACATATGCTAATAAACTCTCCTTTGTGAAGGACAACACTAAGTGACATTCGAGTGTCCCCCCCCCCCCCCCCCCCCCCCCCCAATGGCTCAACAGATGTACACTTCATTGTTAATTTGTCTTAATTAACTTTAACACGTGACAGCTGATAGCAAGCATAGGTTGCTGGTTATAGTAAAAGGCTATGGCAACAGCGAAAAAAAAAACAGTAAAAGCTCAAAAGCTAAACGCTGACATGCACCGGCCACCCGTTAGCTACACTCTGGCTACGCCGCTGCGGCAATTTGGACGCCGACAGAAGATATTAGGGGAGGCCATCGCTCTCGTGTCTCCCTTCTCTTCTCGAGACGGTAATCTACTGTAAATCCATACCCCTCCCAAACACTATCGGCGCGGCTGCGAGCTGACCCAGCTTAATCACCCAGCAGCGCTGATCTTTAAATCACGCAAACGGTGGGTGGGGTGGGGGGGGGTAAAATAAATAATGACCAGTTAAAGTGTCCGCGGCCCACCGGTGGCTCAGTCAGAATTGTCACGCCCAAATGAACTGCAAATTTATGGAAATGCGACAAGCGAAGGGGGCCTCGGCGTGCCGCATTACGGCTGACAAATTGAAAGCCGGGGGAACACCCAAGAACCGCCGCGGCCGCGCTGCTAAATCAGGGTGGTTCATCTCCAACGCGGTCCCGGGCAGCGTCGGCCCAACTGAAAAACGGGCCACTTTTCTGTCCGCTCCCCCCCAACCCCCCCAACCTCACCTCACTTTCTCTGTTCTGTTGCCCCCCCCCCCCACCCCCCACCTCCTTGCTGTAATTTGGCAGTTGCACGCAGATGACAGCCATTTTGAAAGAAGCACTGACAGTCGGCCATTGCTCAGTGGGGTAATCACTTCGAGGGCTCCGCAAAACGAATATTAATGAGGCTAACGCAGTGCCCACAGTAGGACTCGATGTCAACATTATAGCGTCTTCAGCCGGAGCCACGGGGATCATCTGCCTATAGCACCCAACCCCCCACCCCGCCATGACAGAAATCTATAATTGACTGCTAATTATGTTATTGAGGGTTAACAAGGTGCGCATGAGACATTTCTGTTCTACTAAATACGACGCGCTTTCAAGTAATTTCACTCGATCAATTTCCTCCCTTCCTTCGTAAGCCACACATAACAGCGATGGGGGTTCAGACAATGAATCCCCTCCCCAGAGTCTTTCCAAGACTGCATTAGCTGACTTTGAGATGCATATTAAAGGATTTGGCCGGTTTGTTAGGACCCCGGGCTAATTGTTGACATTGCCCATGTTGAGAGGTAAATCAGCCATGATTTGGGTTCTCTAGAGGTGTAGGAGCGATCCGAAATAGGGCAGTTTGCAATCAATTTACGTCCATTCCATTCCAAATGAGTGTTAGGCAGCTCCCACAGCTGCATCTTTGTTTTGTCCAACACAAGAAAGAGCCTTCGCACTGGCCTGGCTAGGTAGCTTTCTCCAATAGCGCCCACAAAGAATAAAATCCACAAGGTTGAAATCCTGCCTGATTTACATCTCGACATTGACACACATGAAAAATTAACTTGTGTTCTTAACAAACCAGCGCTTGAATATACTTTTGGACATTTTCTTAACAAGATGTTTGGTAGGTGTGTAGTGGACAGATCCCTCTGAGACATATGGTTCATTGGTTATTTTAAATGTTTAGATTCTGTTGTTCTATTATCTCTTTAAATTATTTTATTTTTTTAAAACATAAAACATCAATAACTCAGTGGATCCCAATCCTTTTCTTGTCCTATGACTTATTTTCGAAAGGTCTCATAGACATCCCATATATACAAAGTAGCTGCTCAGCGAATCACAGCCACACGCAAACTTAACGCGTAGGCCTACAGCCGGGCCATTGCGCTAACCTGGAGATCTTTCTTTTTTTTTTATGACAGATGTTGATCGGGTACAAAAAGAAATGTGCGTGGAAGCAGATGCACCAAAGCAAAAAAAAAACATGAGGGTTGCAGTCATTTTCAGAGCTACAAATGGGGTCGCGGGCTAAAAAAAAAAAAAAAACGGCTGGAAACCCCCGCTCTTAACTTATCAGACCTTTGATCTCAAGGTTGGGGAACCACTGTGCTAGGTGAGCTATAAGCTAAACCTAGCCTCCCACCCGTTCTGTTTGTATATTTGAAACCAGCTCCCCGAACCCACTGCTATTGAGTTGTGCACATTGGTTGTCAGTGTGATCTAGCTGGGTTTGTGCAATGTATCCTGAAGATAAGGGTTTTTCCACCCACACAGTTCATTCTGTATTGATTTTTCTGAGCCACTCCATGTCAGAGAGAGCATCAATTGCCCAGCTGGGCAAGAGGTCATACTGTAGATAAAGATCACGTACACAAATTATATAGATCTATTTTTTTGTATGCTGAAAGTTTCTTTTTCTAAATGTAATCATTGTAGTGTACAATTAGCGTCAGTTACTGTAGTATGACATACATTTTAACCCGAAAATCCTAATATGTTGTTTAAAAAATGTTCATATAAATACAAAGACTATGACGCAGGGTGGCAGGCCATAAACATTGAATGGTTGCTGCTTTTGACAATTCCTGCTGATTCACAGCCTCTTTAAATTGTGTGATACATACGCCACTTTCAGACTTAGCCTCACTGTCACTCCGTGGAGATGTACAAACTACAGAAGCAGTGAATGATTTAGACTCCGTTGCTTTCTAGACATGATTGGCGTGTATGAATTTATGTGACCCAGAGGAGGAGGTTGAGACGTCCCCATGTGTTGGCCACAGAGTAAATCATTGACACTAAGTCTTGCTGTTCATCTTTTAATTATCTTACAACGTGGCAATTATGAATATTCAATGTCTGCGGTCCACCTGCACCACCTACATTTATCTTGGATAAAAGCGCTTTGCTAAATGCAAATAAGCAGTAAATAAACTAAACCTCAGAAGCTCAAGCCCTAACCGCTGGGTCTAACCACCGTTAGCTCCCGCCTGCTCTCCTAGCATCCTCAGCAGCCCATGACGGTGTATTAGCATGCCGTGGCTAACAAAACAAGTGGACCCCTTCATCTGCCTAGTGGGTCGCTAACGACTCCTGGGAAATGGCCTCTCCCTGGAACCTCATTTCAACATTAATCCTCTCTAATTAATTCCCCATCATTCACCTCGCTAAGAAGAAATCGATATCGCAGGGTTTTTTTGCTTCATCTTTACGAATGTTCTTCTGTTTCGTTCGGCGTAAATGAGCGCACGTGAGAGAGAGCCGAGGAATAAACGCGACAGGAAAGGGGACGTCGTCGGATAACGTCATTAGCTGCGTGGCGTGGAGCCGGCTGAATTAGCCCGGGAGTGTCTTCGACTGGTGGAGAGCGCGTCTTACCCATCGAGGCACAAGCTGGCGCTCGGAGGCCCACAGCTCAACGCGGGACAAATTCACTTTGGGGCCGCGTTTAAAAACAAATCGTCAGGCGTGAGCATAATTTATTTGACGGAAAGCGGGGCCTATATCTCCGTGTGTGCGTCTGTTTGCGTTTTGATTGTATTGGCTGGATTTTTGTTTTCGGTTTGTTTTGTCTGTTTGTTTGTTCCTGCCGGGGGTCCCTTCTGATCCACCAGGCTCTTTGTCTCCATCCTAACATTTATATGCTTTTCCTAAAAGCTCAAGAGGTCCCTCCCAAAGGTTTCAATTAGAAAGCGTTGGAAGCGTCGGGGCCGGGTCCACTTTAATAGTGGGTGGGTGTGCGGGTGGAGGTGGGGGGGGGGGGGGGGGGGGGGGCGGGGGGGGGGTGCGGGGGGGTGGGTCTCTCCAGAGTGTTGTGGAAGGGAAGTGTTGTTCTGTCTCTAACTCGGGTTAATTGGGTTCCTTTCAGCTTCGGCCTACAAGAGCACACTGAAGAGAGAGAGAGAGAGAGACGGAGAGAGAGAAGAGAGAGAGGATCGCCCCCTTTTCTTTTCTCCCAGCTGCAAATCTCAGCGAGGTGTGGAATTCAATTTGTATTTATTTATTTTATTATTTACTCAGATTTAAAAAAGGATGTCTGTTCCTTCCTTCAATGCAAGATATTGTGTTTGGCGGTGAGGGATTTCATTTGGGAGGAGTATTATTTGGTAACACACTTACTACATACATATATTTTAAAAAATGGCCCCAGCCTCTATTACCTTGTTGTTTGTGTTATTCTTATTGTTATTGGTCTCAATTTTGTCCATGGTTAAAAAAAAAAAAACAATAAAAAATAAATGCAAAATACTATAGGGGGAATAATTTCCGCTGTGCACAAAGGTGTGCATAATCCTATTATCATCATCCCTCTTTTCCACACAAAATTACCTTTTCACTCCATCACAGGACTTTGAAACGTGCGTTGTGTAATTTAACCTCATCTCAGTCCCTCCTTTTGTGTCCGGTCACATCCCGGTGGCCAGACACATCCTCCTCCCAGGCTCACATCTCTCAGCTCTCCGCCACAGAGAAACGACAGTCTTTTTTTTTTTTTTTCTTTTTTACAAACCACACGCAGTATTTGCGAAACGCACAAGTCTCACACAGAGAGCCGGGGACAGATGTGTTGTCTCGCCCACCTACACATTCTCTCTTATGTCGGTTATGTCTCTCTCTCTCTCTCCTCTCTCTCCTCTGTCCCTCTCTCTCTCTCTCTCTCTCTCTCTCTCTCTCTCTCTCTCTCTCTCTCTCTCTCTCCCTCTGTCCCCCTCTCTCTCTCTCTCTGCAGCCAATCCGTGGAAACGCCACAGTAGCCTGGCTGCACCCTGAGCTGAAGCCCAGAGACGATGAATCGGGGAGTACAGCCAGAGTCTTTACGCAGTGCAATAAACCACATGAGCAGAACGGAACATAGACAATTAAAATGAACAGAATCAATGGGAGTTGCTTTCCATTTCCTACCCATTGATGGATTATTTCATGGACCACGGCAAACAAAACTGTTGCTCATGCGACAGAGGGAGTGTCCCCTGCTGCCGTTGCCTTCTCATGTGTTTATTTTTGATGAATTTCAAAAGCCGAAAAAGGCCCTTCTGTTTTTTGTTTTTTTTCTCCTTTTGGACACCCAGAGAACACAGGGAATGTTATTTTCCCTTCCGCCGAAATACCGCGGATGCCACAAAGAGACGGGCAGACTGTTAGGGGGGGGGGGGGGGGGGGGGGATTCACATAATCCTAGTCATTATCAGACATAAATCGAACGGAAAGTGCAACCGACTCCAACGAACAAAGTGATTTCACAGATCACTGATGCCTTTTCCTGTAGGATGGTAAATTAATGGCTGCACTATAAATTCTTCTTTTTTTTCCTGCTTCTATTTCTACCTCTTCTTCTTCTATTCTTCTTCTTCTTCTTCTTCTTCTTCTTCTTCTTCTTCCCCACTTTGCTGAGAAGCTCATCCTGAGTGCGGCGCCGGTGAAGTCGAGGGCTCGGCTTCTTCGCCGGGCTGTGAGACCGGCGGCCTTCCGGGAACAACAACGACGACGGCGACAACGACGAAGGAGTGAAATGAACGCGGGCCGAGTCATATGGGATTCTGCTAATTGTACATAACAGAATCTAGTAAATTGCGTGCTGTTAATTGCTGATTTATTCCGTATTTGATTGGCTTAATCTTTTTTTTTTTTTTCTCTCTCGCTAACTCTGTAATTTGGGTTTCGGCGTGTGTTTGTGTGTGCGTGTGTGTGTGTGTGTGTGTGTGCGCGTGTGTGCGTGTGTGTTGTGTGTAATCGTGTGGCTGCATCTTTAAATCACCAAAGGCTGAATCCGTCCTCAGAGCGGTTAATCAAGCTGATGAGTACAGGAACGGACATAAATTTAAGGGGACGCGTACTTAACCATCACGAGAAGGGCCATGAGAGCCTTGTAGCTCGAAATTGGTATTGATACAAATGGGTTGGAGGGGGCCCGTACTGCCCATTCGTGCACCTTAAAGTCCACAGGTGCAC
The DNA here is from genome assembly GCA_036785325.1 of Urophycis tenuis. Classification (NCBI taxonomy): domain Eukaryota; kingdom Metazoa; phylum Chordata; class Actinopteri; order Gadiformes; family Phycidae; genus Urophycis; species Urophycis tenuis. Next base: position 6,097,081 of record JAXIVH010000021.1, on the reverse strand, counting down.
CTTAAAGTCCGTGCGGGATGCGAATATTAAGAGATCCTCGCAGCAGCATTTTGCACTTTATGAAACCGTGCAACTGCGAGGCCTCTTCTAGCAAACACTCACTGCTATGCCAGAGAGTGAAGATTGCGATGATATTGGTCGCGGTACAAATGTATCTGTTTTCGTTGTTGTTGTTGTTGTTGCTCTTTTTATCAACAGATTGCGCATTGTACCCTCGCCGGGCACTGATTGAGTCTACAAACTTGTCATAGACTGAACAAAAACAGTGGCGTCCCACGTCGCATGGCTCCCCTCTTCAAGAGCGAAACAAGAGGGGCCTGATTCGCGGCCTTTGTGATATGATCCTTAATCAACAACAATCCCGTCCAGCAAATTGTGACTTTTCCAGTTCCAGTTCAACCTCTTTGTGGCGCGCCGCGACGAAACTCGGTGTGTCATTCAAAATCACGGGCTCTGAACATCCGGCACGCAATTATATTCACCCCGAGGGGGGTGGGGGGGGGGGGGGGGAGGTTAACATCACAAAGTTAGTTTTTTTT
>JAXIVH010000021.1:6027593-6092593 GCA_036785325.1 Urophycis tenuis | reverse complement strand
ATGAGAACTCTTCTTCCACTCGGTAACTGCCCCCTTTCCCTGACAAACAAAGAGCACTAAAGCAAAGTGAGATTACATTACATACTCATAGCTCGTACTCAAATATGTATGTAAACTAAGCATATTTATTCCAGACTTACAAGCTTTTCCTCGCAGTGTTAGTAGCATTCAATTTTGGAAAAACGACGCTATTCCCCACAGCTTTTAATAATGATAGACACAATTTTATATTTGTATCTATTAATTCAATTTTTTTTTATGTTATAGAGAATCAACATATGTTAACATTGGTGGATTATCGGTCTCAAATATTGACAAAAAAAAAGGGCAACAGGATGTTGTTATGTGGCCCTGGCGCATGCGCAGGCCGCCTCCGGTGTGAACGGTCGGATGTCAGCTCGCCTCTACCGTCATCTCTGACAAACCGTACAACAGATTGTACACAATCATCATGGCGACCCAGGACGGTGGGTATTGAGAAAATATACTTGTATCATCCTCTTTCCTGACATTATGTTACGCGTAACCGTTTCCACGTGATTGTAGCGGGCGTGCATGCTGTCGTCGTGAGCCTTTATCGCCACGGCGTGCGTGAATGTGACACTATTATAGGGCTGCATTCCCCCCGTGTGTCACGTTAATACACGCTAACGATATTAGCAAGTTAGCTGGGAGGAAAATGTCAGACTGGTTTCTGTTTCGAGACGGCGTCTCACACTGCGTATCGTTACTTCGCAGTTCTTGTGTGTCGAGGGGGGAAAGTGCAAACTGTGTTGAGAAGGTGAGGGGGTCTTCTACCGGCTAGTTGTTTTGACACCCGGTGGTGTTGTTGGTGCCCAGTCAAAGGGGCTTCATGACCAGTTGAAGCATTTACCAGAAGGTTCTGGATGGTGATGTGTTGCCAACACGTCTGAAACTGACACTGAAACAGTTTAATGTTACCGTTATGTTATCAACTTTTCCTCTATGGGACTTGTGGTTTATGTACGATCGCTGGCGAGATTGTGAATTATTCTCGAGAGAAACGTTTTCCTGGAGCTAAAGTGTGTTGCAGTAAATTCAGTCGAGTCATCTGATTTTCGTATCCAAGATCATGTTCGTAGCTGAGACTTTCGTTATGACAGGTGTCGTTATAAACCAACATATAATGTATAAATATGATTTACAAATGCTAAGCTAAGTCGATCTAGCTATTACTGTGGTTGGCATGTTTAACTTGCAGTACATTGACAACTAGACCAGCTACACTGTGATGGATCACTCTGCGTGTCAACTAATCTAGCTAACATTGCTAACATTCATTTTCGTTATAAAGCCTAGTCCATCCTAAGAAATATAATATTGGCATAAACGAATTCATTACAATTTTGTTATTTACCCAAAAGTAAATTACAAATCATATAGACTGGGTCTTCACAGGACTGATATACAGTAGTATATCATGTATGTATGTATGTATGTATGTATGTATGTATGTATGTATGTCAGTATGTCAGAGAAGCATTCTTTTATCCAATTACCTTACATTTAACAAATCAGTTAAGGTATCAGTCAGCACAATAGGTAGCAATACCTTATCTGTGATAAGGTAAGTCAATAGGGCATGGACATCCGAATGCACCGTTACATTGTTTGTTGGCGATAGTCCACCATATTGAGTTCTACTACTGTAAAACGTAAACATACCGGTACCTAGGCTAATTCAGACAGACAATACTACAGTAGGTAGCTTATTAACATTTGGCATTAACCACCCACTGGTACATCTTAATAATAGTGCATTACCTATTAGTTGTACACGTTTTATTATTATTATTATCATTATTTTTTTGTTGTACATTCAGAAAGTAAACAGGCCACATGGTGTATAGCCATATATATGTTGGTAAGACTATGGCAAGTTGTGGCAAAATTGATGTCCTTGTTTGTCAAACGTTAATCTGCACATCGACCATTGTCATGTTTTCACACCAGAAAGTCAAGAAGTAACAATGGAAGCTGAGGTAAAGCCAGAAGACGCTGAGCCGCTGTGTGAAATTGCTGAAAAGGTGGACTCCGACAGCGCCTCACGGACGGAGGAAGGAAGCGCCACGACTCAGGACTCAAGTATTATCAATGGAGGCAAAGCAGACGAGGAACAGGAGATGGTTGACCTGAAGATCATTTGGAACAAGATTAAGTACGACCTGAAAATTCCTCTGGATAGCTCTGGAGCCAAGCTGAAAGAGGCGATCCATTCACTTACTAGTAAGTGATCGGCGTCAACACCCAATATCCCATGGCTCGAGTTACAGCCTGAGAACGTAGAGTTTGTCGTTACCCCATGGAAATAGGATATAGACCCATTGCCGCTTTCCTTCCCGTTACCAGGTCTTCCACCTGCGATGCAGAAAGTGATGTACAAGGGCTTGCTCCCAGAGGACAAGACGCTACGTGAGATCAAAATCACAAACGGTGCAAAAGTTATGGTGGTAGGGTCCACGATGAACGATGTGTTAGCTGTGAATACGCCCAAAGAGGTCATTCAGCAGGAGGTCAAGGCTGAGGAAAACAAAAAAGAGCCTTTATGCAGTCAAAAGGTGAGGCTCAAGCTCAATCAATCTGAACGCGGCAAAAGCGATAATGTACGCTGGCATTCCGATGCTGAACCGGTTATGTTTGTTGTTGTCTTAGCAACACAGGAAGGTACTAGACAAAGGTAAACCAGATGACATAATGCCAGCTGTTAAAGGAGCAAAGGTAAGGGGGGGGGGATAACAATCATCACTGTATTGACGACGGTTTGCAAGATACATTTATTGTCTTCAGAATGCATAGTTGGCCACCAGGCGTGACCGACTCGTCAATGTATGTTTCCCACTAACGACTAGCAAGAGTTTTCTCTTATTTGTTGCACAGGAACGTTTGCCAACAGTGCCTTTATCCGGGATGTATAACAAATCCGGGGGAAAAGTTAGACTCACTTTTAAGCTCGAGCAGGATCAGTTGTGGATCGGAACCAAGGGTGAGATCACGGCTTCTCTGTTTATTCCCACGTCGCACGGCAACGCCAGGGTCCACATGTTGACCCGCCTGTGTGTGTGTGTGTGTGTGTGTTTTACATGTGTCCACGTGTTCTGTTTGTCCCCTAAACGTTGGCTTCTCTCGTCCACAGAGAGGACGGAGAAGGTTCCGATGGGCTCCATAAAGAATGTAGTGACTGAAAATATTGAAGGCCATGATGGCTATCACATGATGGTAACTGCCGCGCTGGCCCCAGTCAGCTCTGATGCTCAGAGGAGTATAATGAACAAACGCATGCGGGCGCGGGATACTGATCGAGTCAAGTCTCCCGGCAACGTCGCCTCTCGTTGCTCGTCGAAATAACAAGCAATGCAAACTTTGAGTTATCGAATTTACTTGTGCGCACTTGCCTTTTATAGTTCAGTTCAAATAGTGCCTTTTTGAATGCACATAATCGTATTACATTACATACTCTTTAGTATGCTAGTCTCTATAAAACTATGTTTGTGCGAAGTTTGATGCTCTTCAGAATAGCCCTTGGTGCCAATAATAATGTCATCTTCACAGACTAGTCTTGGCGTAGTCTGCAATGCGTTTGACAGTGCCTGCCTCTTGGATGTTTTGCAGCATGATACGTGGAGGAAAGATATTGCCGTCCATTTTTTTTTTTTTTATAGCCACCATTGCTCACATGCGTGGCCAGTAAATGTGTGTTCGTGCTAGCGTTGCATAGCGTTACATCCTTTTTTCTTTCCTTTTTTTTTTTTCTTTTTTTTTTTTCTCGCTTTTGCAGGCATTCCAGTTGGGTCCGACAGAAGCGTCTCAGTATTGGGTCTACTGGGTGCCTACGCAGTTTGTTGATGCAATCAAAGACACAGTCCTGGGAAAATGGCAGTATTTCTAATGTGCCTCTACTTTGACAATGTCAAACTGGGAATGGGATTTGGAAGACGAAGCCACGCGAGAGCGGCGCCAACCGGGAGGCGTTCAGGATGCTCTCGGGGAAGAAGCGAAGGAAACCGGGGGACGCCCGTGGACTAACTGATTTATTTTGTTTCTGTTTTTGAGTGCGCTGCGTGGCAGCAGCATTTCTCGGCAGCCGTTCATCAAACAAGGTTTTCACCGAATCCAAGGAGAAAAACAAAACAAAACAAAAACATAATTGTACAGAAATTGCTAACAATTTTCTTCAATTATTCTTAAAGAAATAAAAGTTATTTAAGGAAAATTGACACCCCTGTCTTTTTTTTCTTCTTGTCAGCTCATGCAGGCTGAAGGGTGAAAACATGATAGGAAATAATGAGAACATTGAGGCGTTGCCGTTAACAGTCAGCAGCCATGGTAACTGAGCAGCCGTCATTTAAATGGGACTCCTATATAACAGTTCTGGTTCAGGGTCAACTTTTGTTAAATGTTTCATAATACATTGAACATTTAATATGTGCAATGTAACCCATATCATACTTTTGTGTTATAAAGTCGGTTTGAAAATATTACAGACAGACAGACACACAGACATACTTTAATGATCCCTGAGGTAAATTGCATGATAAAAAAGTTGTCATGCTTTTTTAAATAACTTATACACTTATTTTAATAATAAGTGTTAATATTTAAGTATTAATAAGTTATTAAGTGACGTCATGTAAACCAGGATTGCTGAAGCTTGGCTCTAATAAAAAATAAACTGATCAAGATTAAAATTAGCAGGACTTTCCAATGCTGACGTTTGGGACTTCCCAGAGGGTTAGAATGTTTTGTGTTTGACAATAATTAAAAAAAAAAAAACCCGATTATATTACTTAGTAATAGATGTACGTGCAAAAACATGTTTTTTTTGTGAATGATAAATTATGAAAATCAAATACAGACGTTTTCTCGTTTCTGATCATCTGGAGCCGTTCTAAAAGTATTTGTAAAGTATGGGGTTAACAGGAAAGGAACGATGACGTAAGAAACCAAAGTTCCGTTCTCAAATTAAGCGCGCCACGGAACTTGTCTTCCGTCGGAGGACCGAATGGCTCCAAGCAGGTCGTAAACATGGATCACAGTGGACGCCCGTTGCCCATCAAACTTCTCTCTGCTCAGCTAAGAGATGGGACCAGTAAACGACTGAATGACGGCATGGAATGCACTGTCAAAGTCGGTAATGGTCGCTCGATCTCAGTTTCAATGGTGTGGATGCAAGGGACCGTAATGGAGGCTAAATTGGACCGCAACATGGTACTTCTCTTGGACGAGACCGGGACTTTTGTTGTTCAGGGTGTCAACAACATTCCAAAAGGCAAACCGTGTTTATCCCAAGGTAACTTCAACCGGGTTCTTAACTCAACGTCGACATCGGGCAAGGTGTTCATGCAGCTGGTGTGAATGTTAATGGGTTGTAATGAAAAATGGCAATTTGTGACGTAATAAATCATCGCGCAGCCATATCACTGCAAAAACAACCCGGAGGGGTTATTCACAAATTGAATGAGCTAATAATAGCCTACCTGCACCCTCGCACGCCCTACAATAGAGTACACGTCACGGTCATTCACTGGTGGAAGGGAAGGTCTATGCACAATGTCAGATTCCGTCCATCACCCTGCTCCTGCTTTCCAGGAAAATATGTGATGGTGATGGGTGTGATCCAAGCCACCTCACCAGAACCAGTAATCCGGGCAGTGAAGATGGCAGACCTCACGAAAGACGCCGCAGTTCACCGGAAGATGTGGAAGTTGGAGGTGGAAGATTTGCAGCAGGTGTCAACATAGTGGCTGTCATCGTTTTTTGGACTGTAATCCGCACATCATTTGTGTGCAGCAGCCTCTAAGCCCCTTCAGAATGATTGGTTGTCTCAACACTGCACTGATATTTAAGTAGTAATGTCTGAGCTGGGCTTTAGGTAGTTAGCCTTTAAACTAAGACTGTGCCATGGACATACTCACTTCACCCAACTTGAACTGTACTACCTATGACAGTAATCAAACGCCTGTCATTTGTTAATAACCTTTGCCCAAGTGGCACACTACATCTGATATTAAGTAAATGGTACCATTGTCCTAATCTTTATTGCCATGTTATTCCTTGTCTGTTACTGGCAGAGTGTATTTAACGTGGCAATTTCCAAATGGCCTCATAATGTATTATTTGTTTTAATAAAATGTTTAGTTCAAACAATACACCTTGCATTTCCCACACTTAGTCAAAACAAACCTACAATCAACTTTATTTAATAGCTAGCACTCATGATGTGTAATGATTCATGGATTGTAAAGATTTCACTTTATTTTCTGGCGTGAGAAAAGAGTTGCAAACACCTTGAGTATAAAATGCCATTTATTTGGTCTGTGCACTTTAAATTTCTAACATTATTAAATACTTGGGAAAAACATAAAATGACAGATTGAATAACTTTTCATATCCCATGCTTGAGCTTCCTTAAAAGGAAAAAAAAAAATCCAAAATTATCTTGAAACCGCTTACAAAGAACACAATGTAGACAACTGCACGTATCAGAGTACCATGCAATGTTTCAATTCTATGTCAAACTGCTGAAAGGTGCATAGCAAGTTTTCAAGGATTTTTGAGTCACTCAATTAAAACACTCCCAATGATTGATGCGACACGATAAAGGTACACTTTTTGTATCTGAGGGGAGTGACCCAGAAACCAGCTCTTGCCACTGATTCTGCATGCGCTCCATTAATTATTCTGCCAGGTTGAGGTCTCCTCTCGTCCCAGAGAGGGTTCAACCCATTAAGCACTTGTCAGTGTCATTAAATACTGTGGCGAAACCTTGCAGGTAAACCAGACTCGTCCTACTGCCGTTCCCATTATTGAATGTCGAGCAGAAAACTGTATTTACCAAAGTCATTGTCCTTGGGAGCTATAAGATGGTCTTTCCTCGCTTTGGCGAGTTTCATCAAAAGAAATTCCCTGCGTTCTCTCCACTCCTCGAGTTCCTGCTTGCCGTGCGCCAGTTGACAATTCCCCCGCTCCGGGCACGTGCCTTTTAGATACCTGTCGAACCCACGTCAATCACAATGTCAGCGCATTGTAAAACACACAACACACACACACACACACACACATTCACAAATACATTCATGAAGTCTACAAGCGAAGTGTTTCTGGTCACGAAAAATCCACTCACCTTTCACAAACTTGAAAAGTGCCTGTGGGAAATCGATACTGCCAGCAATTTTGGTCGTCCTCAGAGTTAAAAACTTTGTCTTTGTGTTTTTCCGACGTGATGTGCTGCTGCCATTGCTTGTCGCTGTTGCAGTTTTTACCGCAGAGCCAACAGTGATTTGACTGTGGAAGGACACGACGTTGTTTAGAACGGAGGCGAACGTGGCACTCACAAAATCAAAAAATAAAATGACACACAAAGTGAGGAGTTTCCACACGGATGCATGCACGCCATTTCAAAAGTGCATTACTTTGTGACGTTATCTGGAGTTTTGTGACATCACAAGTGGTGTCACAAACGTCCTAAGAGTCAGTCCCTTTATGACATCACAAGAGGGGAGCCTCAATCGAGGTACAGGATGGGTGGATGCCGACTAAGTACATCCTTAGTTCCCATCCTTTTTTTTGGGTCCATGATCCAATTTGTTTTGGGACCGCAAGTTCTTACATTGCTGTGCGGCTTCTTCCACACAGAGACAACCAAGAACCTGGTCAGAGAGAAATCTACATGCTTGGACCTTCGCGGGACCGTTTGCATGAATCGACGCCATCGTCACGCATCTGACGGCTTATAGAAGTTGCAAATCTCCCCGCAAAAACCCCATTGGTATGTCAGCGGACGCCGTGACTGCCACGGGCCCACGGGCAAAAGGCGTGAACGCACCGCTTCCTCCGCGAAGTCGGTGGGCATGACGATCTGCTTGCCGTTCTCCCGGACCGCGCCGTTGGTGTTCTCCTCGCTCCAGCCGGGCTTCTGGGACATCAGCCACAGCTCATAAAGCTGGTCCATATCGCGGACTACGAGGGGGAGGGAGAAAAGTAACAAGGTTCACATGCTGGAGGGGTGGGGGGGGGGATCTGTTCGTCTCAATTGAATTTTCAGTCACAGAAAATGTCAGCTTTTCTCCAATTCATCTCGTGAAGTGCATCTCAATATATTCAGTGTAACGCGGTGGACTTTATTTGTTTTGACTCGCGACACCGCTGTGTGCTTCTGCTGTGACCAGCATTTCCCCGTCTGGGATGAATAAAAAGAGAGCATTTCATCAACTCACTGTTGTTCTCCTTCATGTAGGTCCACAGGTCACGCTCCTCCGTGCCGTGAGCAAAGGAGCAGTTCCCGATGTACTGGCACTTCTTGCCGGCCGTCACGTGCATGCAAATCTGGGGACACACACACACACACACACACACACACACACACACACACACACACACACACACACACACACACACACACACACACACACACACACACACACACACACACACACACACACACACACACACACACACACACACACACACACACACACACACACACACATAAATAATAATTTTAAAAAAAAAGTCAAGACACGCAATCTTCAAGTCTCCAGGACTCCACAGGGCTCTCTTCATAAGAAGGTCAGTGTGTGATGTCGACGACCGTTTTGTTGTCAATAATCACACACAGGGCTTCAAAGCGCGTCAAACGTGAAATCCTTCGGGGGCGATGGTGGTGGTGGGGGGAGATGTATTTAAAGTATTAACCTCAAACTGCGTTGGGATCGGCTTTTTTGTGGGGAGCGCTCGCACCGTCGTCCACTTCTTCCGTTCGCTGGAGCTCACCAGCACGACTCGCCTGTCTTTGGACCACCTGTAGAGCAGAGGGAGGAGAAAGCTAGCGTCAACGCTCATCGCTCACCTGTGATGCATTAGCTCGTCATTAGCGCACAGAGTACCATTACAACAAAAAAAAAAAACACACAAAAAAAGGGACAGTGCTGATCCGGGCGGTCAAGCCTTCCTCACTCGTACCGAACCTGCAGCGATTCTGCCAGGAGCATTTAGCCTGAGGTGCCGCTGGGTTACCACCAAAATGATGTCATTATCTGAGTCGCCATGGGTCAAGTGTCGAGGTTCCTTGACAGATTTATCATTTAGTATGTAAATCTATAGGTCAAAGCGTACACGAGTAAACGAGCGGTTACGATGACACATTTTAAATGCATCCTCTCTAGAGCCGTTTGTCCATTCTGGGCTACTGTAGAAACATGGCGGTGCAACATGGCGGGCTCCGTGCAAAAGGGCTCATTCTCAGCCAACCAAAACACGATTCTTATATTTATACTCATTATACACAAATTGGGGCGGAGCGGCAGTAGCTCAGTGGGTAGAGCGGGTGGACAGAGCGGGTCGTCCACTAACCGTAGGGTCGGCGGTTCGACCCCCTTGATACCCCCTCCTCCTCCTCCAACTGTCCGCATGTCGAACCCCACAAATGCACTGATTGTAAGTCGCTTTGGACAAAAGCGTCTGCTATATGCCCCTTTACAAATTAAAAAATACGTATAATTTACATATATATCCGGAAGAGACTTAAGACTAACTTGTTCAGAGTTCACCTGAACCCTGCATAACATCCATCCTCTACCTCTAAAAAACAAAACAACCCTACCCTCATGCTCTTGTCTGTTGTACGTCTTGGCACTTAATAATTGCTCTTTGTAACTTGGCACTTAGTCAGAGATGTTCAATGGTTAACCTAGCAATTGAAATGCTTGAATTGTTATGGTGACTTTGTTACTGTATTAGCAGCAATGAAATGTTTCACCGTCTTCTGACAAATGTACTCTTTGTAAGTCGCTTTGGATCAAAGCGTCTGCTAAATGCCCTGAATGTAAATGTAAATATGAAATCTAAGTCCCTTCTGCCAGATGCCACCTAATGCTTCACACCACACCTGTAAGAGCACATGACTCCTCCGGTCCGAAGACAAAAAAAAAGAAAGTACAGGTCAGACCTAACCAACCTGTTTTACCGCCAGCTGTGAGGTCGATTGGCCCCGCCCACAGGGGGGGTGTATGACGGACAGACACGCCTTCGTCAAATGACAAAATCGGCCGGCCTGCGTTCCGCTGGACCGGCTTGGTTGTTACGGTAAACTGCGAGGGAGTTGCCATCCCTCCCAACGAGCCAAACCACAACCATTTCCTGGAGCGCTGCGGCTGCCAGGCTTCCCCCCTGGGCACTCTTTGAGAACACTCGCCTTCGTCATTTCGAGGCGCTTAGCCTTTCACACAACGCACCGAAAGTCTCTGCCTAATCCCCGGCGGGGCTGTACGTGTGAACAAAAGAAAAACGTCTGAATGAGCTGCTCCCCCGGAGTTAAGTCTAAGTCCAAGCCGGGTCTTAAAGGCCGGCTTCCTTGGCTCGCCACGTACTGCCAGCATCACGTACCGCCAGCATCACGTACCGCCAGCATCACTTCCCGCCAGCCGCAGGCCTCTTGCCCGGGCGCTGCCCCTCGCCCGAAGCGCACACAGAGCATCTCCGGTCTGCGGGGGCTCGGCCTGATACGGCTCTCCTCCCGGTGGGCGTGGCGTGCGTGAAAAGGGGAAAACTCCTGATTGTCTTCGGGTCCCCGATTCTTCTGAAGTTCATCCCGAGTTTGTGTGTGTGTGAGTGACCGGCCTGTTGACTGGAGATCACGTGACCTTCCGCATGACCCCCGACCCCCATGAGCTGCAGGTACTCACGTGTGCCTGGCCTTGGCCGAGCAGTACTTTTTGTTCTTGTCCGCTTCGTTCAGCTGCCCGTTTCTCCAGCACTGGCCACAGACAAAGAGCATCTTGAGGTTGGGCGGGCCGAACTTCCTCTGTGCAATGGGAGGCTGTTGGGAAGAGGCACACGCATGTATGTTAGCGCCATCTTTCTTCTAAAGTCAAAGCACAGTGGTTTTTGGGCTCATGTGAATGCATGTACACAAAAGTTAAAAAAAAGTTTTTAAACAAAGTAGCCTTTCATACATAACTCACATTGGCTAAGAGAAATTGGCAAAAAAAAAAAAAAAAAAAAAAGATACCAGAGAGAAACAGGTGCTCTTACCTGGGCTCCTTGCGCGGTTGAGGCCGTAGTCCAAAACTTCTTTGCCTCCTGGACAATATTTTCGCCAGTGATCCCTACAGAATGCACATTCTGGAGTTAGATTCGCAAGCCCACCACCCCAGAGCTACTCCGGTGTAGTAGGCTAGCGTAGGCCATGATGCGTGACTCCCAGCCTCAACCGGCTCCTCACTGACATGCTAGGTGCACATCCTACATCTGTAGGAATGTTTACTTTAGTTTTAGCATTAGGAATGTCTTGTCCTGCATGTCGTGCCCGTGCACTTTATCTGTTTCACCGTGGGAGGGTGACAAACGCACTCTCGACTCCTTTGTATGTCTTGCCATGTGAAGGAATTGACAATAAAGCTACTTTTACTTTGAAAAAGCATCTGCTAAATATTCAATATGAGGGTCCTTGCTGGGACCACCTGTCCACAAGCCGTGGACGAGACATCACGAGCCACTTCCACCTGTGACATCACAAGTGGGACCATCCATAAAGGGACCCCCTTCACACCGCAGCCGGGCAGCGAGTCGTCCCCTCACCCGTCTCGTGCTGCATCATCCACACTTTGAGCTCCACCAGGCTGTGGGCGAAGAAGCACTCGTCCTCCCGCACGCAGCCGTAGCGCACCTCGTGCCGGCAGAGGTCCAGCAGGCAGTGGGGGTACAGCGGCCGCACTTTGGAGTAGCGCACCGTGCTCTCCTTCAGGATGTGGACCAGGCACCTGGGGGGGGGGGGGGATGGAGGTGGAGTCGCTGAGGCGGTGTTCAGCGTGGTGTGCATTGTGCATACGTGTGTTGTATTTGCATGCGTGTACATGTTGGATTGTATCTACATGTATGTACATATTGTATTGTATTTACGTGTATGTACATAATGTATTGTATTTACATGTATTTACACATTGGATTGTATTTTTTATAATTTGTCGTTTCTACAACACTGTATTTTTGGTATTTATTTATTTTATTTTTATTCTTTTTTTGGGGGGAGGTATTTTATTTTAGTATTAGTATAATAGTATTTATATGTACCCTGGCTGCTATGGCGACTCAATTTCCCTTGGGGATTTAACGTTTTATCCTATCCTATCCGATATCTTACACCCCTTTTCCGTGTTCATATTTACATTTTTTCAATCTAGTTTTTAAAACCCTGGTGTAAATAGGTCCACAGTAGATCCATTTGGGGGTCAGACTGTTGTTTATGTTGATGTGTTTACGAGCGACAAATCCATCAAAACAAAAAGTCAATCCTACTCGTTCTCCTTGGTTTGCGCGTGACGTTGCTTACTTGTTATCCTCCGTCATGTCGTGTTTGGTCAGTGGATGCGAGCAGCAGGAGGGGCTGTCCTGGGTGGCCTTGCTAATTATTCTGGGTTTATGATCAAAACACACCTGTAGAGAGAGGGCCATGTGTTAAAACACCAAACACACTTTGCATTGTACTTTAAAAAGGGCAAATATAAACAAAAAGGGAATAGCAACTCAACAACTTCCCACATCTTCTGTGAAAAAAGCGGGTCAATAAGATACGATAAGATAAATGCGAGTATTATAGTATTACAGTATAATTTGGTATATACTGCAATTGAAATGGTTGAAACTTGTTCCGGGGACTTTCTTACTGTATCGGCAGCAATGAAATGCTTCACCTTCTTATGACAAAATGTACTCTTTGTAAGTCGCTTTGGATAAAAGCGTCTGCTAAATGCCCCTGAATGTAAACGTATCCGTTCCAGAGCCACTTTAACTAAATGGCGGAGTGAAAGAAAATCCCCTTTCCACAAACCACAGTCCAAACATCCTTTACAAACCATCCCAACACTAAATCCCACCGCGACCTCGCGGTGACCCCCCCCCCCCGCGCGCCCGGCCTCTCACCCCGCACAGGAACATGAAGATCCCCCGGTGCTCCTGCAGGATCTTGGCCACCGTCAGCTTCACGTTGCAGCTGGGCCCCGACGGGTCGAACAGCAGCTCCCTGGAGATGAAGCCCTTCCTCTCCAGGGTCCACACGTCGATCTCCTCCTGGCAGTAGGCGAACGTGCAGTGGCCCGGGTACAGGCAGTCCACGCCCACCGCCACCTCTGAAACAAAACCAGGAAAGGGAGACAGAGGTTGGGAGTCGGCCATTGATGAACACGGTCGCCATGGCGATCTAACGCCACTTCAGAGTAGGAGGAGGAAAGGGGATGGGGTCGGTCACACACGCGTGTCGCCGCTCGCGTCTCAGACACAGACAGACAGACAGACACACCGCAGAAGGTTCCCCGACGTGGGATTGATTTAAGGATGATCTGGTGTCTTAAGGAACATGCTAAACGTCTCGTTGCCTCAGAGGATCGCTTTGACGCCGCAAGGACACAACAACTTGAGCTCACAGCAAAGAAGCACTTTCACAAACTCGCCGGGAGGATTTTACACCCGTTTTTCACTCAATTGTGGCTTTATTTTAGAACCTGTGTCCAAAATGACATATGTTACTTTAATATAAAAGAAGACTCAATACAAGGATTGTAAAAAGCGTGTGAAAAGCATGTGAAAAGTGCATGAAAATCGTGTGGAACCCACAGCCCCCTCAGAAGGTACCTTTGCAAATGTAATAGGGGCCGATGTATTGGTTTTTGGTGGGCCGGGGTCGTATGAGCTTCCACGACCGGTCCTTGTGATAACAGATTCTACCCAGCAGGGCGTCCTTCTTGCACTTGTGCTCCTCGGTGCTGAGGGTATAATCCATCACCCTGGGTCCTGGGGGGGGGGGGCAGGAGGGTCGCAACCCAACAACCAGTTAAAAACAGAGGCCAGACATCCCGCAAACACATCTGCATCAACAGCTTCCTATACTACCTACAGCACACTTGTGTTTCTTAAGACTCCCCATTAAGGGGAGGCTAAGGGGTTTGACATCATCCTACAGTTTGTTGGTACGTGGCCATTGGGAATCAAACTCATCAAACGAACGACACACCACCGTGACCACTGGACCCGTCCTGCCCCCCCTCCCCGACCCCTCACCCGTCTTGACGAAGCAGATGGAGCAGGCCTGCTTGAACTCGTGCGTGTCCGCCAAAGGGTTCTTGGTGAGGTCCCTCGGGGCGGGAAAGGAAACCGTGTTGTCAGGCATCCCCAGGGCCATTCCGGTGGGGTTGCCATGGTTGTTAAGCTGGAACAGCGAAGCACCGGTTAGTGTGCTGCAATACCCTTAATGTAATGCTTTTGTGAGTGGTAACAGGACACCGACGGGGGACGTGAAAGGCCACAGTACCTGTGGCGCATGGGCCTGCACCTGGGGCCGGAACGGAGTTTGAGGGAAATCTAGTAAAAATAATAATAAATCAAAAATAAATCAAAAAAATCAAAGAGCGGTTGAACAGTAGTAAACAGACAGACTGTAAACAAGAGTTTGTGTCAAAAAGGGATTCACAGAATCCACATGAAAATTGTCATCGAATGTACCAAATTGAAAGGACCGCTTTAACGCGCCGTGTTTCGATGTACAGAAAATCACACATCTTAAAAACGTCAAGAAATTACGTCTAGTACATTTAGGGCATTTAGCGGACGCTTTGATCCAAAGCCACTTAAAGAGTACATTTGTCATGAGAAGTAAAAAAAAGAAAGAAAGAAAGAAAGAAAGAAAAAAAGAAAAGAAAAAAAAGGGGGGCATTTAGTAGACGCATTTGTCCAAAGCGACTTACAATCAGTACATTTGTGAAGGTTTGACATGTGGACAGTTGGAGGTGTGTGGGGGGGGGGGGGGATCAAGGGGATCGAACCGCCGACCCAACGGTTAGTGGATACAGCAATATCTGAAAGTGGTCTGTAAGATGGAAAAGTAGCCTATAGCCTATACCCACCCCCCCCCCCCCCCAACACACACACACACACACGCACGCACGCACGCACGCACGCACACAGGCGGTACCTGCGGTGTAGTCCGACACGGAGAGCGTGGACAGGCTGTCCAGCGTGTCGAGGGCCGGGGACAGCGAGTCCAGGGTGTCCATGCCCAGGTACAGGCTGGAGCCCGGCTGGTGGTACACCGGGGGCAGGTTGACGGTGCAGTGCGGCGGCGGCGGCTGCTGCATGTAGGAGAACACGCCGATGTGCGACGGCATGAAGAAGGGCCGCTGCCTGGGGCTGCCCGGCGCCACGCTGGGGGCCAGCAGGAGGGGCCCCTGCTCCGTGGACATGCCCTGGGGGGGGGGGGGGGGGGGAGGAGGTGGAGGGAGACACGGTCAACGCACGCACGCACTAGAGGATGGATACCCGACCCGAGCCAAACGGGACCCGACGGGCAGGGTTGGGTTCGGACAAATATTTAGAAATTATGCTCGGGTTCGTGTCGGGCTTGTTTGGGTCGGGCTCGTTGACATCTGCGCGATTCTAAAAAAATGTATTTACCCGCGTGTGTTGCGCTCATCTGTTTGTTGACATTTTCCAAAAGGCCCTGCAGTTGCTTAACAAAGGCGGCCTTTCATAAACACAGACGTGTAAATGCGTCATTAGTATGAAAAAAATAATAGACTTTAACTGTGTCGGGCTCGGACATAAAAAGCTCGACGCCTGTCGGGCATCGGGTCGGGTTCGGTTTACTGTTCTGTCGGACGCGGGCCGGGCTCGGACAGAACATTCCGGCCCGATCCACACACGCATGCACGCACAGACTCAGAATCAGCAGGTCTTGGGGATCAGCCTGGTGTCTCGGCCCCTGTGCCCGCCACTATCCCCTGATGTTGTTTTGATAAAAGAACTGTGCAGCTTTCCTACTGCGGATATTTTCTCCATTTAAGAAAATAAATAAATAAAAAAAACATCTGTACTAGAATGATCCTCGGGAGTAAAACGTCTCACACGACCGCCATCACTGTGGCAACCGAGCTACCGAAACAATGCTAGTTTGCGTCACTTGAGGAAGGCCTCAGAAGGGGGTTTTCACAAGTGTCCGTGGCGGTGATTTGAAACCTTTTCATTCCTGTACGTAAAACAGCCAATTAGGTGGTTTCCCCCCATCCCCGCCTACAGCCACGCGATTGGCCCGAAGCAAACACGAAGCGAAACGAGGTGAAAAAAAACCCATGCACACACACACACGCACACACACACACACACACACACACACACACACACACACACACACACACACACACACACACACACACACACACACACACACACACACACACACACACACACACACACACACACACACACACACACACACACACACACACACACACACGAGCCCGTCATCCATCACACTCTGGACCACCGATGCCGTCGGCACACTGACCAGGGAGCAGTCGGCGGGCCGCGCCTGATCCAACAGGGCGTCCAGGTCGTCCCCGATGAGCTCCGCGTCGCAGTCCTGGCCGTCCTCCAGCAGCGGGTGGGCGTGGCAGTGGGCGCCCGAGCCGTTGACCAGCGGCGGCGGCGGCGCCGGCGGCACGGGGGGACCGGCGGTGGCGGGCGGCAGCGGCGCCGGCGAGGGCTGGTGGTGGTGGTGGTGGTGGTGGAAGGCGGCGGGGAGCTCGGCCACGGGCAGCGGCAGCGGGGAGCCGCTGCTGCTGCTGCTGGAGCGGCCGTCGTCCAGGGCGTGGTCGCCGCGGGGCGGGGCCAGCGGCGGCGGCAGGGGGGACTGGACGGGGGCGGGGACCGCGGGGGCGCCGTGGTGAGGCACTTCTAGGAATACGGAGAGAGAGAGAGAGAGAGAGAGAGACGTAACGCATGGGGAGTGGAGGACGGGGCTGAGCCGTTGGGGTTCCATGGCGACCGTCTTGTCGTGTTGTCTGAAGGCTGTCGGCTCACCTGTATCTATGTCCTCCACCGATGAGGGGCCGTGGGTATACTGAACAAAAAAGAAAACACCTTTCAGGTTTCTATGTAGTTACAGAGAGATGGCATTTTTTTGGGGGGGGGAAAGGGTAAAAAAGCGATCCAGTGCTCTTACGCTGTCACATGACGCCTCTGAATAGCTGGCTCCCGGAGTGACATTCAAGGCAGGCTGGGCAAGGGAAAACGAGGTCAAAATGTTTTAACAGAACGGAAAAAAATAAAATCCCCTCACTCGCGCAGACACTGGTGACTCTCGGTAAATAAAACACATCCGTGTCACTCGAATAGCATTTCCTATTGAGTCAGCCGGGAGACTTTTTTCTGCAAGGGTTCTCTCTGCCTCCCGCTCAAGAAACCACCCTTCGGCTTGCGAGTCGAAACACCAGAACCCCGACACTATCCTGCCCCCCCCCCCCCCCCCCGCACGCACACACACACACACCCCCGGACACCCTAATACGGTTAAGCTTGGCCTCGAACAGTCTGAGTGATTCCCCTTTCCCTGGGGCGGATTTTGAGGAATGCCTTGGAACAAACCTTACCTTACTCCTTACGTAAGCCTTTCGTATTTTCAGGCCCAGTGCTTTGGCGAGCTCCTGGGTCAGTTGAATAACGCTGGGATCCTAGGAAACACAACATCACCGCTCATAACGGTTATTCAAGCCACAGGGAAATACAGCCTTATATGACCAACATTGTGACATAAGGTGACTGGACCACCGTCTCCTAATGTCTCTTCCCCATCTTCCGGAAGAGACTCAAGACCCACTTGTTCAGAGTTCACCTGAACACTGCGCAACTCTACCCTCATGCTCTTATTTGTTGTACGTCTTGGCACTTTAATCACTCTTTATAACTTGACACTTGACACAGATGTTAGTATACCAGCAATGGTTAACCTAGCAATTGAAATGCTTGAAACTTGTTCTGGTGACTTTCTTACTGTATTAGCAGCAATGAAATGTTTCACCTTCTTACGACAAATGTACTCTTTGCAAGTCGCTTTGGATAAAAGCGTCTGCTAAATGCCCTAAATGTAAATGTAAAAAAATAACAACTTTGAAAAAAGGCTTTACAATTATATTTAGAATGTGGAATCTGTGAGGCACAACTACAAACTCTACTGCACAGAAAACAGAACCTGTTAAAAAGAACAAATCCATTCAACAAAAACAACAAGGAAACAAGTGTGTGTGTGTGTGTGTGTGTGTGTGTGTGTGTGTGTGTGTGTGTGTGTGTGTGTGTGTGTGTGTGTGTGTGTGTGTGTGTGTGTGATGTGTGTGTGTGTGATGCGTGTGTGTGTGTGATGCGTGTGTGCGTGTGTGATGTGTGCGTGTGTGATGCGTGTGTGTGCGCGACGTCGTACCTGAGGCACGACAAGAGAACACTTGGCTACGGCTTCGTAGGCCTCTGTGTGTCTGCCCAGCTCTCGCAGTGACTTGGCTTTTCTGAAATGTGCCTTGTAGTTGCCCTGGTTCAGTTCCAATGCTTTCTCGCAGTCAGTTAGTGCCTGGTCGTAGAGTCCCTGAGAGGAGGAGGAGGAGAGGAGAGGAAAGGCAGCGTTGCTCACCGTCACTCATTAGTGGCCACGTAAATACCGTGGTTAATTCACCGTTCAGCTCGAAGGGAATTCAGCACTCTACCAGAGCAGGGGGAAACAGCTACTGCTGGCGTTTAGTCATTTAGCACCCGCTTTTAACCAGTGCTTGTTCAGACACAAAATGGCGTGGTGGTGTTGTTGATGAACGATGTTGAATGTCGAAATATTCGTGTGGCGATAGATATTGGCTTGCCACTCCTACAAGAGGCTTTCTAATGAGTGTGATTGAAAGAAAATGGATAAATGTTTTCATTAATTGATTAAGCAGCAGACAGCTTCGTCCACAAAAGGACTTGTAGTCTCAGATACATGCCATTAAGCAGCATGAAGCAGTTAGCCATCTGAAATCATGCCCTGCGTCACACATGTTTAGGGCATATCATATTGCCCTACACACGTCACACACGTTTAGGGCATATCATATTGCCCTACACACGTCACACGTGTAATGATGTCATCCGGACTGAACAGAATTGTGCAACACTACACTAGTATACAAAACACTAGTATACAAAAAAAATAAATAAACCAAACCAACTCCTCAAACAAACTACTGCAAACTCCACTCCCAGGTGAAATGACCAGAGTGATGGGTTATGGTGACCCGAAGCCGTCCATTTATTCCTGCTCTGTTTTTATAGAGCGGTGAAATAACTCGCAGCACCCAGTGCAGGAGCACAAGTGGCCGTGGAGGAGTTGATTTGCAGCTTCAATACCGACTGACTGGACAAACGAGACAAAATGCAACGCTGAGGCAGCCCCAAATCAAAGCACACACGGCCGCCCGACGGAAGCTCGTCGCAAAGCCCTCTCGCTTGGTTTCGGAGCAGATATCATTAAGTACACATTGGCGATAAGAAGTCAGGGAGAGCAGAACAACTCAAAAGGCCAGCCATTGTTTTCATAATGGGAAAAAAACAACAACATAAAAACAGGAAAAATGTGGCGCAAGGCCTTGAGGAGGAAGGCACGGAATCAAAAGTTGGCCGATACAATAGTGATTTCTGTGAGCGCGGACGCACAAGTGAATCAGGCCGCACGGGGGCAATTCACACTGCGACTGGAGGAGACGGCCGTCAAACTATCAGACATGGCCGACAGTGTTTTTTCATAGTTTCTTTACATTACGGTCTGCCTGGTAGGTTTGGACCATATTTGGTCCGTGAAATGCATTTTACCGTGGAAGATGTACCATCTATTCTGATGAAATGTCACGCCACAAAATATTAGGATACACAAACGTGACGGTGGCGCTGTGACGAAAAGATTATGAAAAAAATTATTAGTCTCTCTACCATGTTGCCAGAGCACACCTAGCTTACAATGTCCTTAGAAATGGAAATATAAGGCAAATGACATTGTTTTGCATATTTTGTATTCTTTAAAGCAAAAGCTGACTTTTTTTTTGCCCATGTCATGCGTTCGCTTCACTCAAAGTGAAGGCGGACGCCAGAGCCGTTTTGCTCAAAGTGTCTTTCACGACGCCGTGCATCGTGTCAAACCGTGAGCCCCGTGAACCGTCACACTCCCTGTAAAGCGTGAGGAACACACCTGTGTGTTCCCCGAGGGGGGGGGGGGGGGGGGGGGGTACTCACCGGCACGATGTTCAGGTAGGAGGCCGCGCGGTTCACATAGAGGTGCTCCAGTAAGCCCATTGGAACCGCGATCTCCTCCGAGTCGGCGTACTCGGCGATGCTCAAGGCCTCCGTGTACATCTCAACGGACTTGGTCCACTCGCCCTCCTTAAATACATCGTTCCCTTCGCCAAAAAGGTTCAACACTAGGTCCTTGATAAACACCTGGCAGGAGAAGTAGAAGACGACAAGAGTGGGTGGGAAAAAGTGGAACTTTCCCCCTGTGTGCCCATCCAAAAATTTAATGGGATGAATAGAACCCAGCACGGACTTGCTGGTTGTACGTTCATCTGTGGCCAAGTGTGTAATTTGTGTAATAGCATAATGCCATTTCACTGTATCCTTCTATTGTGCATGTTATCAAGCATTTTTAAATTATTTAAATGTATTCTTGTGTACTGTTGTCGTCTTTTGTATGAGGTGGTGTTTAGGGTTGTCATTTATTTGGCTAAATGAAAATGGTCAATAGATAAAATGAGAGCTCTAACAACTAATCTTTAGCCATCCTTACCTCATACTGTTCCTGCGTCCCAGGATACGGCAGCGTTGACCTAAACACACACAAAAAATGTAGTTTTGGGTATGAACATTTGGGTTTTGTGTGGAGTAATAAGGAGTAAAACAGCTTTTGGTTAAACGTGTGATGCTTTCAGCGCTTGATAAAGATGTACAAATAATCTGGATATACACGGCTATATAATATAACAACATTGTGTCTTTATGAACAATGTAATCTTGTCATCATGTCATTAAACTTACTGAATGAACTGCAAGCCTTTCTGAATCTCCTGCCAACGACTTCTCCTGTCTTGACAGATGCCAGACATGATGTCCTATAATCAAAAGGAATCAACACCTGAAATCAACACTGGCAACGTAATATCCATCATAAAACGTTTTTCTTTATTAAAAAAAAGTGTCAAAACGTGACACTGTTGTTGAAATAAACAAACAATAATTTTAAAAAAATAGATACCGATACGTTATCTTGTATTTAAGAGGTTTACTGTAATGGGTGAGTCAGACATCGAGCAGAGGAACTTCCTCATTCCCTAATGACGACATCAATACGAGGATCCCACCAGATCCTCTGGGACGTTAAGTTACATCCACATGTCGGACCATTCACTTTACCCCCCGGGGCTCCCCGTGTTTTAATGGGGGTCCCCTAAACAAGGGGTTCCAACACTTCAACATGAAACCGGAGCGGGAAGGGAAAGACACACGTGTTAAAACTGGGGCAAGACACAGAGACCCCCAAAACAGCCATTGTTATGGATCACGCTAGAAATAACTACTACAGGCGGTTATATCAACCTAAGATGAAGTTCACAGTAACACTTTCATTTGATATTTTCGTGTGCTTAATACGACTGTTCTGATCGCTCCCCATCGGTCATTATATTGATTATACATCGCAGTATGTCGTCATCGCATTTCACGACTGGGTTTATGAGTTTCAAACCCCGCATTTCACATGTTCGCTGTGGTTTGGAGCTGGTATTAAGAGTTTGTTAAGCTTAATGAAGCGCTGACGTCTCTTCTGCCCAAGTTAGTAAACGCAACCCAAACAATAGCGCCCATTAAACGGCAGAGACTGAGTTTCACCGCAAACTGGGGCTGTGTTACCTCTCACGGGGGCCGACGGGGATACTCACGTTAATGGGTCTCCGTCAAACAAACATCCGATTGGCAACGTTAATTTAATAAGATCGTATTTAGTTATGATAACAACTTTACATCTGGTACGATCGCTAAAGGCCGCGCTTTACTAACTACTTCTTCCCGTGAAATATTGGGTTTAATAGGCGGATGCTTTGCGCTCGACTGCCACCAGAAGGCGAGCTATAGGTACTGCAGTCTTAAAGCTAGACTACTCATATTTCACTTCTTTAATAGGTTAAGTAGCTTCTCTTACTTTGCAAGGCTTTTCGGGAACTATGACAATAGCACTAGACTAATTAAATTAGCATGTATTTGGTTCAAATTGTTCCATGTGAGAGAGAGAGAGAGAGAGAGAGAGAGAGAGAGAGAGAGAGAGAGAGAGAGAGAGAGAGAGAGAGAGAGGGGGGGGACACTCTTATTTTGTTGTCCTGTTGAACCTCCACCCCTAGATGGCGTATTATACACGTTCACAATCACTGGATTGTTGTAGGTGTTCCCAATAGACTGATGCTTCAGAGATTATTCCTGAGTCAGAAGGTGTATAAAACAGAAAGTGAATGCCTACCTTCAATAGAGTTTAAGTAGTAGGACCAGCTGCATATTCCGCCTGACAGTTTTACACCATGAGGTGGTTTTGTTGGATACTTTTTCTCTTGTCTGGTAAGTTATTGCTTCCATTGAGAACATTCAACTATTTTGAGTTGAAAAAAGTACTATTAAGGGCTACTTTTAATCACATATGGAAGACATGGAGTTAGATATGGAACAGGTTAAACGAGAATAAGCTTTAACGTTTGGCTATTAACGACACACTGCTGCCTTCAGTGGACGCAGGAACAACATATTTACTTTGAAATGTGGGTATGTTTGTGTACACTTCACTTCAAGGCTGGGCTGAATGACTCAAACTCTATTCACTTTAAATGTCACGGAAGGGTGGATTCCATAGCAATGGTGCTCAAACAAATCATATGAATTGTATGTAGTGCTATTCATACAAATGATTTGATGATGGATTAGCCCACAGAGTCCACACACTTTTTGGACTTCAAATTTATTGTGTTTATTATTATTATTATTATTATTATTATTATTATTATTATTATTATTCTTGTTATTATTATTATTATCCATCCATCCATTATCGTGACCGCTTATCCTCTACGAGGGTCGCGGGGTATTATTATTATTATTATTATTGTTGTTGTTGTTGTTGTTGTTGTTGTTGTTGTTGTTATGTTTTAAAGTATCCTCAAGGGTAGTTTCATGCACAGTTGAAGTTTTACATACACACACACTCACAAACACACACACACACACACTGACACACACAAAGTTGAGCTGAAAGTGTGCGTTCGCCGTGCCTGTTGTGTCTGCAGTAGGCTGGGCCTCCGCGGCGGAGCAGAGCAAGCTGCGGACCGAGCGGGGCCTGCTGGAGCTGGCGGGCACCATAAGGTGCTCCACGGGCAGGTTCCCCCTGGCCTACATGATGTACGGCTGCTACTGTGGCCTGGGGGGCCAGGGCTGGCCCCGCGACAAGACCGACTGGTGAGGCCGGGACAGGCATCGCACGCTCGGTCTGATCGCACCCGCGATCCGGTTAAAAAGGCTCCCAGAGGAGTCACCCTATCTGGTGGAAGTTGGTAGCTTGCTGTCGACCGACGCACCGCCCATCCTGTGGTGAAAGAGCTATTCCATTTGTTTCCCATCAAGGGTTTGTTATGCAGCAGTATCATCCGCATGGTCACGCGTGTGGGAAACAATGCAATGCCCCGAATTCCACTCTTCTGTTCTCCAAACATATTTTTCCCTTCAACCATGGAGCTGCAATGCTGCATCCAACACATTTATATTTCCCTAAAGGTTTCCTGCTTCTTAAATAAAGCTTGGGGAAGGCAACTTATTGTATTTTTTGTCATATTTGTTAACGCTTTCTTTACATCCTGACAGCAATCAGCAATTAATGAAATAAAATGCTCTAACAAAAAGCTAATGCAGCCGGTATATGTAGCTATTGCATGCATGAAATAAAGCTATTCATTAATTTCCTGTCTGTCTACCTACCAACCTGGCCACTCTGCCTTGTTCTATGCACTCATTGCGCATGACCGGAATCTTCCAAAAGGCCAGACCTATTGCTAAAGTTAGCAAGCTATTCGTGTGTCTTGGGGGGGGGTGCTTCTGAGGGAGGTGGTGGTGGGGGGGGGGGTGGGTCTTTGGTTTACCCTGGCCGCTTTCTCCAAATTGCCGACCCGAGTGTGTATTTGCTGCGGTTTCCTCACACAGCAGCGAAGGCTCTCATTGGCTCGTTGGGCAGTGTGTAAGGGAGACATGCCTGCGTGTCTTCCTTACACACCAATGAGTGCTCTAAAATAGGAAAAGCATTCCACACCCAAGTCTTAATTGCTGTCTGCCTTTCTTCCTCTCCCCTCCCACCACAGGCAGCAGCACTACCCTCCTTACAAACCATCTAACTACTAACTCTCTGTTGGGTTCCACATGGTGTCCTTCTTCGAGACTAAAATGGCAGGTTCAGGGTGCTGTGTTAAACCCCCTGACCCCCAGGGGATGAGTGTGTGGTGTTTTTTGTAATTTTGTTTTGTTTTCTTGTATCTATCATCTATAACGTACATTTTGTATGTTTTGGACAACATTGACTATGCCTATGTTTCTAGAGGTTATCATGCATCCTATATGTCATTTATTTTTGTTCCGCTCAAATAGGTGTTGTCATAAGCACGACTGTTGCTACGGAGACGCAGAAAAGATGGGCTGTCATACGAAGACCAAGCAGTACCACTGGGTGTGCGAGGACAAGGAAGTGGAGTGTGGTACATAATATTTGTTATTATTATTATTATTAGTATTATGAATTGTGTAATTTTCTATTTGAGATTGACGTGAATATGAGTGTAACATGAACACAAATTGGTTGGTGGTTTCGAAGCTGCAAAACAGGCCCCGAAATCCACACCCAGTGGATTTCATGGCAAAATAGAAATCACAGCGTTAATTGAAGGGCGGGAAAACACAGGGTGCAGAAGGTATAGGTTATTACCTACACTAAGCATGCATGAATAGCAGGGATTACTGGGAAGTGGTGCAACATTTTGCTGCACGGGTTTTAACATTCATGCGGTATATGAATGAAGAAAGCGTGCCCTTTGAGGCTATACGTTGTTTCCTTTTTCCACCACGAAGCCCGTTTTGCGTGAGTCAAACCTCGCATGAGACACCGTGCAGGAAAAGGTGGGGATGTTTAAGCACACAGAAGGTTTGCCGTGAAGAACGGGAATGCATGTGACACATCTTTCACACGTACATACCAAAACCAGAGGATCCCACATAGGTTTCCCCCTGTTAGACTCACTATAGGAGATAGTGGTGGTTGTGGTGGTGGTGGAGGTGGTGGTGGTGGAGGTGGTGGTGGTGGTGGTGGTGGTGGTGGGCGGCCAAGGTTCACATGTACACGGCCTGGTTGGTCACCCCCTCTCTTCTCTGTTCCAGATGATCTCAAGGACAAATGCCAGAAGCAGCTTTGCAAGTGTGACAGAGAGGCGGCGAAGTGCTTCAAGAAGTCATTTTACAACTCAAAATATACTCTGTGGCCAGATTTCCTCTGTGGCTCCGTACACCCCACATGTAATATTTACTGACGCAATAAATATACACTCTCCAAATCAACATGCCTTGTGTCTGTTATGTATGGCCTGAAAAATTCACTTTTTTGAGTTTGAGTTTTCTTGCAGAAGGCTATTTGTAAGGATACCTATACAGAATACAATACACTGTTTTATGTGTGCACAATACCGGCCAGATACTAGGGCCTCACAAAGTGCAGATAGGATAGTTTTTCCCCACTTTTCCTGGATACTTTTTGCAGATAGGAGGTTATGCTCTTCGGTCAATGATATAATATATATTTTTGGGAGAATTATAAGTTATTGTGAGCACCCACCATAGGATTAGCTTTATGTATAAACATACTGTATATTCCATAGGTGCCCGTTGTTGCGCCTGCCTCTATTGTCACATTGTCATTACTGTCATGACAGAAATATCTATAACTGATGGTGTTCAGCTATAGAATAAAAGAACATACTCATGAATGGCTTTAGACTAAATGTAAGGAAGCATAAAGAGAAAAAGGCAACACAGGACGTGCCTTAATAATAGAGAGCAGTCAACACATTCGATCGTGTAGAACAGCGGCGATCGCATTATGAAACCCAGACGACGGCATGGCCGCATGCTGCAGACAGAACTGTGTTTTTCAGCTGACGTTAATGCCAAAGAATCTGGCTCACGGGCACGACGCACTCGCACCGCTATTTCCTGTGATGTTATTGTCAGCCAGGGGGAACGGAGAGAGACTGAAATGTGGGAACACGGAGTGCAAAACACACAGACGACAGGGCGGAGCGAGGCGCTGAGGCTCGACACGTGATGGAGAGGGGAGAGCCGGGGTCGTCGCACCAAGGGGGCCAAGGGCCATGGATACAAGCTGAAGGTGAAGCCCAGGCTGGCGGGCCGGAGCGGGGGGGGGGGGGTTAGCCCACCGCAACGAACGGGGTCCGAAAACCAGGGGCCGGTGGGTCCAGAAGGCAGAACAAAGTCGACGAGAAGCAGGGGAACTTTAAAAAAAAAAAAAAAAGCAGAACTCTGAACTAATGAGTAGGCCTGACCCCGTGGTATAGTAATGGTATTAAAAAGAAAGGGGGGCATTTAGGAGACGCTTTTGTCCAAAGCGACTTACAATCAGTACATTTGTGGGGTTCGACATGTGGAGGAGGGGGATCAAACCGCCGACCCTACGGTTAGTGGACGACCAGCTCTGTCCACCCGCTCTACCCACTGAGCTACTGCCGCCCAAACTAATGAGTAGGCTTCGCCATGTAGTATAGTAATGGTATACTGAACTAATGAGTAGGCTTTGCCATGTGGTATAGTAATGGTATACTGAACTAATGAGTAGGCTTCGCCACATGGTATAGTAATGGTATACTGAACTAATGAGTAGGCTTCGCCACATGGTATAGTAATGGTATACTGAACTAATGAGTAGGCTTTGCCATGTAGTATAGTAATGGTATACTGAACTAATGAGTAGGCTTCGCCACATGGTATAGTAATGGTATACTGAACTAATGAGTAGGCTTTGCCATGTAGTATAGTAATGGTATACTGAACTAATGAGTAGGCTTTGCCATGTAGTATAGTAATGGTATACTGAGCTAATGAGTAGCCTTTGCCACGTGGTATAGTAATGGTATACTGAACTAATGAGTAGGCTTTGCCATGTGGTATAGTAATGGTATACTGAACTAATGAGTAGACTTGCCATGTGGTATAGTAATGGTATACTGAACTAATGAGTAGGCTTCGCCACGCGGTAAAGTAATGGTATACTAGCTAATGAGTAGGCTTTGCCACATGGTATAGTAATGGTATACTGAACTAATGAGTAGGCTTTGCCATGTAGTATAGTAATGGTATACTGAGCTAATGAGTAGGCTTCGCCACATGGTATAGTAATGGTATACTGAACTAATGAGTAGGCTTTGCCATGTAGTATAGTAATGGTATACTGAACTAATGAGTAGGCTTTGCCATGTGGTATAGTAATGGTATACTGAACTAATGACTAGGCTTTGCCATGTAGTATGGTAATGGTATACTGAACTAATGAGTAGGCTTCGCCACATGGTATAGTAATGGTATACTGAACTAATGAGTAGGCTTCGCCACATGGTATAGTAATGGTATACTGAACTAATGAGTAGGCTTCGCCACATGGTACAGTTATGGTATACTGAACTAATGAGTAGGCTTTGCCATGTAGTATAGTAATGGTATACTGAACTAATGAGTAGGCTTCGCCACATGGTATAGTAATGGTATGGTAATATAATCAGGTGCGGAAGGGTGGGGTCTCTTGTGTGGAATGCAGCGCAGTCCTCCTGGAATCAGTTATCACACTCATCGCACTTCAGTACGTCGACATAGCGTAGTTCACCTCACACACACACACACACACACACACACACACACACACACACACACGCCTACAGCTGGAAGAAATCCTAGAGGGGACACTGGGGTTTTACATTTGATCAACACAAGGGCCAGAATGTGTAAATTGTATGCTTCCAGTCATAGTGTATGATGACTTAAGTGGTTAAGTGTGAGGGGTTTTAAGTGCTAAACGGTTTGCATGGAATGTAGTCAATAAAGTGAAGCGGGCTCTATATCCAGATATAATGACATGTATCAGAGTACTTTCACATGTGAAAACCCAACTCCTTTATCAGCTACAGCAATAGTGGAAATGAGATTCCCTGCCTAGCTTCCTCCACACAATATTTTTTCCTTCCTGGAGCCAACTCCAACCAGTTATAAAGTTACCCCCTCATGCCCTCTCATGCTTTCAATTTGATCATTTTTCTATGTATTTATACGTGTTATTTCCTCCTCATGATGTCCTCTTTGCAACAATATTTGTTTTATTTCCTGACATTAGGAACCAGCTGCTTCATGTGTTAAAGTCCTTTTTTTTTTTAAATACTTTTCATTAAGTATATATATATTTCCCTAAGTATTTCAGGAAATGCACTGGAATCTGTGATGAAATGGCACAGCAACGCTACGCTTGACAACACAACTACGTTCTGTTAAGATTTGTTAGCCACACCTTATCTGCTTTGCCTGTTTTCATAATGACATGGTTGGCATGTATTTTCGTTATACGAGAAAAGAAATATGTCGTTGCTCTTGTCAAGCCACACTATTCACTGGCTGCATTAGTATCCCTCGCAAGAAAATACATTTATACATTTATTGTTGTGTTATGTACCCAAACAGATACAAAAAAAATGTGGTTGGATGAAACCAAACCGTGGCCAAAGTCCAAAGTGTATTTTCATCTCACCAATGGACGTTTTTGTGACTGGATTGCTCTTTAGCTGTGGCATCACTAGTTTTGTGGCATATGACTAAATGAGTGGATTACAGACAGTACTTGTTATTACGTGCCAATAGTTAATGTATTTTTTCACCAAAATGCAAAAGGCACGGACGGGGTTCGAACCCGCGATCTTCGGTTTACGAGACCGACGCCTTACCACTTGGCCACCGCGCCTGCGCTGACAATGCCTACATTGACTAATATAAACCAAAGCATAGAACAAGGCCACACGGTGTCGTCTTACTCAATACAACTACACTGATTTACTGTGAGTTTAAAATGCCTCTCAAAAAGTGTAATCATTCAAATGCCGTGAATTATCTCTTTTTACGTTACGTAAATTTGTATACGCCAAACCACGAGTGTGCGATACTCGGACCGGCTAAATCTCTTAACACAATGCACTCAATAGACCTACAGTGGAGAAACGACAGCGTTGTGCAGCAGAGATCAGTGCTCAGTGTTCGGTGTCTGTTAGAGTACTCTAGTGTCTGTCGACTGACGTCACTGAGAAACAGACAGGACAATGCGCAGTTCAGACACTAGAGGGG
Source organism: Urophycis tenuis (assembly GCA_036785325.1). Lineage (NCBI taxonomy): Eukaryota > Metazoa > Chordata > Actinopteri > Gadiformes > Phycidae > Urophycis > Urophycis tenuis. The sequence continues at coordinate 6,063,289 of JAXIVH010000021.1, read as the reverse complement.
GATGTTGATACACTATTGTTTCTGCAGTCGCCAGCCTAGTTTCCATTATTAGGTGCTAACCATTTCTGTGGGGTAATGCAGATCGATTCGGGGGTAATATAGTGATATAGTAGTAAAGAAATACAGATAGCGGCAGTCATGCGGTTACTTTCGGCTTTTCGAGCATCTATCCAAACCTGCCTAAAGGAATGTCAGACAATGTATTTGTCTATGCTGCAGACATAGGATGATTTTGCATGTTGTGTTTTCGGCTACGCGAATATTCCACGTAATATTCTAAACTGAGTATTAACAAAAACAATTTTATTAGCCTTCATTTCACCGTTTCGACATATGTCTTCCCCGAGATCTTCTTTTCACGGTGTATCTCACATTAAAGGCACATGCCGATGGGGCTTTGACTTTCTAGAATTTCCCAGCGGCGGTTTTAAAAATGAATAAGATCGATTTCGATTGAGGCTGTTGTAGCACTGAAAAACACAGATGTGTTGCATTCACCCTGACTAACAAACCATAAAAAGAAGACAAAAGAAGGAGCCCAGGTGTGTACAGGCCTACCCTTAAAAAAAGACTAAACAAAACAAAGCACAAGGCATCTTCATTTTGTATGGATTTTAACATTTCCTTTGGAGAGAGGCCATCATTGCCCTCATTTCACCTTTTACATAATATAGAAACGTGCCGTTAATTTAAGCATGCAGGTTACTTTGCAAAACATATACGGTCATTTAAGAAGAGGGGGTGGATATTGAGCTCATGACGTAATGCTCCAGCGTGCTCTTTGTTCAGGGGGTTTGATAAGAAATATAATTACAGCACTCTTACCTGTGAGATGTCTGTCATGCAGGAACCCCGCATTGTTCTATGAGGATGACATTATTAACGTGATGAGCACTGAGGAGACCCCAACCCCAGGGAGAATTAAACCAAATTAATTAACAGCATTTCAATAATTCATACGTTTCACTGCCTCTTTCTGTTTTGAGCACATGTGGCTGTCAATTGTTACGTTGTATTCAAGTTATTATGAGGAAAAGGGCATGCAATCATGTATACAATGCTCTACCCTCGTTATCTAGCTCAATAGATCAACTGTAGATATAGCTGTTTTTCATAATATTGACATGACTTGGACTAATTAGTTTGATTAACCAATAAGCTACATCTGAATGTTCTACATGTTTAATAGCAGTTTGTTTTTTTGTTTTTTTTACTACTCACCACTGTATATTCCCTCCCAAATGATCATCATTTGAACTGTGTTATTATTTCTCTAATTTCCGTTGTTGGTCTCAATAAGCATTTCAGGTGAATTGGCATTTGTTTATTTCAAGAAGCACACCTCTCCTAATAGCCCCAAGACAACAAATAACCCAACATCCCCTTTAAAGGCTCCCGGCAAAGGCAACCATTTTGTCTGTGTTCATTTTTTTTTTTAGATGAATACTTTCACAGCGACGGCAAAGGAAAAAAAAAAAAACAGTTGAGAAGTCTTAATAAAAAAATACCAAAAAGTTTTGCGGGTCACATTTCAGGCGAACGTGAAGCAGCAGTCTATTGCCCCTCTACTAGTCCGTCCTGACTGGGGTTTTCCCCGAGCAGAAAATGGGTCATTGTGACCGGGGTGATGCAGGCTGTGACCCACGGCTGCAGCAGGACGCGCCAGTGTGAAATCTGTTTGAGAGGTGAGCAGCTGATGAAGCTCCACCACAAAGGCAATATCAACTCTCCCCCTTCGTCCTCCAGATATTCCTTTCACTCCATTATCTCCTCTTCTCTTGGCATTCCTCTGTTTAGAGGCTGCAGTCCATATGCACACAAACACACACACGCAGACACGCACACGCACGCGCACGCACACACCCGCACACGCACACACACAGACACACAACACACACACACAGGAACTTCACGTTGCGGTTGTGTGTGAATCAGAACTAAGCAGCGAGAGTCATCAAAGGATGGTCAGTGAAAATACTTCAGAGATTCGACTGCATTTGAGTTCATAAGTTGGCTTGACAACAGACACATTTCATAAGCGCCGTGATATTATACTTTTCAATTCTGAAAAGTATAATCCCCCCCCCCCACCCCCATGTCTGTTGGGTCTGTTACCATAGCTACGCTTCTGTGGGCAACCATCTGGTTGCGTTCTCCTCCAATGGGGATGCGGGGCTGAGGCTGTAATGCAAAGTAAATATGTTCATCTTTCACACCAAGAAGAATTGGGAACATAATCACGAGAGTAATTGAGAAGACACGAGGACACTGTAGCTCCAGTGGCTCCCGCTGCGGAGCGATGGGCGACCGCCAGGGACGCGATGCCCCGGACCCACACAGCAGGTGAGCATCTGTCCTTTTGGGACTCAACTGTTCTTGTTGTGCCCCTGAAAGTGCAGGGCAGGGCAGCGGCAACCGACCAGACATGGCTTTGAGTTTCATCAGTTTGACCCGCCTATTGGGAGCCCCACGTTCCCACTGGGAACATGTTACGATGAAACTTAAAAAGAAAAGAATAAGAAATTAATTAATAATAAAGATATATATATATATATATATATATAGAGGCATCTGAGCTGGGCACAATTTTAGCATATTGGCATCACAGAACAAACAATAATTCCAGCTGAGTTGTGGTTGAATATCAACACAGCATTCCGTGTGAGGATTTGCCAATTGTGATCTTTGCAGCATTTCAGTGATTTGTTTGTATAAATGTATTTCAATATTGACAACAATCTCACTCAAGAAGTGCTCCCCATCTCAATGTGAAGACCATGGATAGATTGTGAAATCAGCCCAAAATGGCTCACCCCAGGACTGACATCTGAAATAATAAAATCAGAGACATATGTTTGACTGGCAAAACGGTGCCTTGAGAAAGGGCATCAGCCAATCTGCCCCCAGCTGAGTGACCCGTGAGGCTGTCGATATGGTGTTTGAATATCGGTTGAGAAACCCCCCCCACCCCCCCTACCCCCACAACAACTAGAGAAAGGACTGAAACAGTCAGATAGACCTCAGTGAAGAACCGCTGATAGGTGGGCTCGTGATTAAAGATGGCGGCATATCATATACTGCAGGCTACCAAGGAATATGTAACCACAATTCATAGGCGCGCGGTCGGAACACCGTATTCCACCCACAACAAAGACAGCCGGGACAGAGCCCACGCACTAAGGTAAATCCCAAACTGCAACAATTAGCTTCTTTTTGCTAGCGAGTCATTAAATAATTTGTGATATGATTGCAACTCATCGGTCGTGTTGTTTGTTCTCAATGCGCCCCCCCTTTGTTGTCAAACTGTCCGTTTTAATTTCCCCTTCCGTGCTGTTTTGAGTTGTGTTCTCCTCCTCCGAGGCAAAGACAACAATAGCAAAAGTTTTGAGGGATTTGATAGCCCAGATCAAGCTAATAAACGCCATAAAACATATCCACAAAAAAAGACAATCTGAGCGTGTTCACGACTCATTTGCCATGGTGGGGTTTGTTTGCAGCCAGGCACAGAGAGACAAAAGCCTGTCATGTGCATAATGTCGCCACAACATTGATAGCCTATTTTCTAAATGCTTATGACAACGTAATGCGGTCAGATGTAGAATACCTATTAAATGAGCTCAGGTTTTTTGCGGCAAACTCTTAAATCCTTTGTGCCATAATCCAATCCTGGTGTTGTTTGCTGTAGTCAGTCAGGACAAAGCCCATCAGCAGGACTTAAGTGTATACTTTTTGACATGTCTTTTGATATGTCTTTTTCACGCAAAGTGAAAGCATAAAAATAAAAAACCCATCCAACTCTGAATTGAACACGGCAGTCCGTTTGGCTCTGCAGATTTTTTTTTTTGTAGAAATAGCAGGTACCTTACGTTAGGTTATCTCAGCTTCGGAGTTGTTTCTACTTTGTTCTATGTTTTATTTCCATTTAAAACATTTTTTTGAAAAAGGGGGATTCTGTTCAAATAGAACTAATAGGATTTGCTTCATCACAATGTGCTCACCGAGGATAAGCCTATTTTGGCCAAGGCCCTCAAAGGGCAAAGCCCACATTGACAGGTGGAACAAAAGAAACCGAAGAAACCAAATAGTTCTTTCTAAATGAAAATCAATCAGTCTTGTCCGCTATTTTGCAGATTGACGCTGTACTTGCATTGGATGGTCTTCATAAACTCCAGAAAGTAATGTGAGCAATTAACCATTATGTTTAATTTTGTATTCCCAACAACACTTTTGTATTGCATTTAGCATTTTTTCCAGTCCATACTAGTCCTTTTTTGTTCAAACCAGTTGGGGTACGTTTGAACCACCCCAAGCAGACTGGAAGCAATGAAGGGGAGGTGTGTGTGTGTGTGTGTGTGTGTGTGTGTGTGCGGGGGGGGGGGGGGGGCTGCAGGTGTTTTCTAAGTCCAGCCTATCTGACTTCCTAGCCAGGACACTCTTCAGTGTGTTCAGTGTGAGGCTCTCACCTGCATCCTGTGTCTCCCACTGGCTCCAGAAGCCCACCACTTGGCCAGTTCAGACAGTCGTCAAGTGGCCCCTCACACATGGCCAAACTGGTGCAGTCCGGTGCAGGAGGAGAGCCCAGTCACAACTTCACCCTCGCTGCTAAAAATGCACTTTGGACGTAATGAGAAACGATGCTCTTCGGGGTTCATGCATGGGGACTACAGCCCCCCCATGGAGGGTCGCCGGTTTGTCTTTCCCTGCCGGCTCCCGCTGTCCTTTGTCCATCGCTCCCCGCAGAGGAGGACGCTAGAAAAACAAAGGGAAACCATGAGGACAAAGTCAGGAACCATGTGGGAGATGTGATGATAGTGAACCCAGAGCTTTGACAAAAGAAGATACAGCTTTTTCTTCATATCTTCTGTTTAGTGTTGTATTTTATTTTGTGATGCATTGTCTTAATAATATGCAAATAATGAATGTACAATGCGAATTATACAAATGGGTCAACTATTAATATAACGTTGTGCAAGTAAGACTGCATTGTAATAAAAGCACAGTAGTAGTACCTTATGATGCAATGTGTTAGGCCTGTGCATTATGCATACAATCTAGTGTAATTAAAACCCACAAGTGCGTGAGCGAGCTGTGGTGTAATTTCAGTCTACTAATGTGTAATTGCGTGTGCATCATTTGTTTTGGCTAGGAAATATATATATATATATATATATGTTGTTGCTGAGTGTGAAACAGTGTGCGTGCTATTTATTACACACAGAGCAATGATGTGTAGAACTGTTTCTCAGAATAGGCTATTCTTAGCAGAGTGGATTTCCATGATTCTCTCATTAAAGATACAAGCAGATATATTATTATATTATATATTATTATATTACTACATTGATTTATCATAGAAACAACTGGATATGTATTCACAAGCGAAACACTGTGTCACGATCAATCATCAAGCCATGGGAAATATCCTCCTCCTCATCATCATCATCGTCATCATCGTCCATCTGCGGGGCCGCATTTGTATGCATATCAGGTTTACCTACGTTGTCGCAGGACATAATTAAGGTAGGAAACTCTTGGGCAATGGAAAGTTCTACACGCCAGCAACGGAAAGTTCGGCATGCCAGCAAGGAGTATTTGGGTTGCAGGGATTATGCTAATAAAAGTTCACCCTCAATGGACTCTTAATTGATGAAGCTCAAGGCATGTTCTTAAAACGAAACTGCAACCTACTTGGCTATAGAGAATACGATGTAAAATGAATATGTCAGGCGTATGCTATGCTGCTGTTGAATTGAAATTCCTCAAGTCACACCGTCATGCTCCATCACATCATTTAATGAGTTGGCCTCACACAACTGCATTCACAAAGAGAGACGGAATAGAGTCGTACCACGTCCACAGAGTTAGCTGTGGGGTTAGAAGTCATTCTGAACAGTGAATGACGGAATTATTATTATTATTATTATTATTATTATTAGCCTACATTATTATTATTATTACTGCTAGCAACAACTGGTGAACAACCACAGTGTTTCGTGTCTCACAATTCAACATCCCCCGAGCTCTGCAATCCCACATAACTCGAATTGCGTGCCATTACCGAGGCTTCGACTCTCTTTATTTAACACATACCGTTTCTTTTTCAGGAGCAAATGGACGGAAAACAGCATTTGTTTGGCCACATTTGACCACGCCGCCATGTGTGAAGAGCGTCCGGCGGTGCAGGTGCTCTTAAAAGGCCCGCCAATGGCGTCACGGACGGACGCACGTGCTCGCGGAGGAGGAGGCGCGTCCCCGCCGGAGCTCAGGGGCCTGCTAAAGGTGATGCATGTGTGTAGCCCACTTGTTATTGGTCTGCATGTTGGGGCGATCATGAACGTGATTTGTTGTGTGTTTGAGTTGTGTATGTGTGCATGTGTGCATGTGTGTATGTGTGTATGTGGCATGTGTGTATGGGTCTATATGTGTGTGCGTGTGTTTGTGTGTGTGTGTATAGAATAGGATGTACAGTATATACTGTATGTGTGTATATATGTATTTGTATTTGTGTGTCTATGTGCATATATGTGTGTGCTTGGGGCAAGTCAAATACGTGGGGCGTATTTGACTTGCCCCACGTTTCAGAGAAACTCTCCTCTATGTCAGCGCAGATGTCTGGAGCCAATGTGTGTGAATGGTTGCATTGCATCTACCTTTCTCTAGACAGCAGTCCATCGATGCAATTCGGTCTCGTTGTTGAACCCCCCCCCCCCCCCCCCCCCCCCCCCCCACCCCCCCCCCCCCCCCGCCCCCCCCCCCCCCCCCCGTTGATATCTATCCATAATTTCCCGTGCCCACGGAGCAGGTGTGGATGGGGGGGGGGGGGGGGGGGGGGGGGGGGGGGGGGGGGGTCTATCGACATTTCCTCGGTTTTAATAAAAAAAGTAAAATGGGAATCTTATTTTTGAACTGTCGTGTAATGCCGCCCGTGAACACGCGGGGCGCTGTGGATCATGTGTTCGGTAGCCGCTGCCCGCTACAGAGAGACACTTAGAGACAGCCATGGAGAGGCGAAGGGAGAACTGTGTCTTTGTTATTTTGAAACTCTTGCCCTTCTTCCATATGACAGTATTTGTGGGGACTTGTGCGTGTTCAAATTCCAGATGCGCGTCACAGCGACACGAAGATCCACACAGGTGAAGTATAGATTACTTTTCTTTTTTCAGATCAGAGATTATGATCGCCGTAGCCCGAGCTTGTGTGTGTGTGTGTGTGTGTGTGTGTGTTTGTGTGTGTGTGTGTGTGTGTGTTTGTGTGTGTGCCTGCGCGCGCGCACGTGCGTGTGTGTGTGTGTATGTGTGCCATCGCCGTGCTGTACGTGTAGCACTAAAAAATCAATTCCCGAAATCCAAGTGGCATCCCCTCCACCCCTGCGTCTTCTAACTGTTTCGAAATCCGTCCACGGGCACCCTTCTCAGTTCACCCGAACCCCCCTTATTCCGCACACAATGCGGCGATTAACAAAACGCCTTGCCTTGCAAAGTTGTGCACTTGTCGGCGGTGTGGTGGGCTGCAGAAGGGGGCCCGGCTATGTCTGTACCAGAGTTTGTTCTATTCCCCCTCCCCCACCCACGGGTGCTGCTGTACTCTCCAGTCGAGAGGCCGAGATGTGAATGTGATGCGAGGCGCACTTCAAACGGGAGCGGAGGGGTGCAGCTGGTGTGCACCACCACCACCACCCGCCCGTACAAAGCAACCGATAGCTGCTGCACACACATCCAAGTGGTTCAGCCCATAACGGGGTTACAACGGGTTTAATCATCACCACTCTGGGTTATCACAAACAAAAAAAACCCAACCCGGTTGCAATTCAGAAGGCGTGATTTGTATGGTCACGTGTAGTCAGGTCAATAACGCCTCCGGGTGCGTTTATTGAGACGCGGTCTCACAATGAGATCGATTGCGTGCGTCGTAGTGGTATCATCTTGTAATGTGTAACGCAGAGATCATGCGTGCTGCTCGTGAAAGCCACCACGCCGAAGCGCTGCAGCCCAGCACGGGGGTGGGGGGGGATACCGGCGTTTGTACGTTTGAGAAAAACAAATCTGATGCAACGTAAACTCCGTAGCCTCCCCCCCCCCCCCCCCCCGCCCCCCCCCCCGCCCCCCCCCCCCCTGTTGGCCACTGTCTGTGTCCTGACCACACGTGTTATATGGGGTTGGAATGGGATTGTGCAGCGTGATGTAGGATATGTAGTGATATATCATAGAGGTGCATTGCTGCTCTCTATGACTTAGGTATGCACGTACACGTGCATGTTTTATGATAGTTATGTACACGTCTCTTGATCTGTCATACTGTGATGCAGTATGACCTTGATATCAACTGTGTGAAGTGTATATGTGCATCTGAATACATTAGAGGCTGTTAAGAAGGAGCAACACTTTATTGATTTCTGAATAATCCCAATAACGATCACTGCTTTTATCTATTCACAATGAAACCCTACATGAAAAATGCATGTATGTATTAACGTGTGTGACTATACTATACTACCATATGTATGTTACTATAGCTTTATGTTTTATGCATTTGCTTTGAAAGTAGTGTAAGTATATACAGTATGTCTACTGCAACATGGTTATTTGATCTAGACCAAACTCACCCTCTCTCCCCACTCCCCCTGTAGGAGAATATATTCCGCGGAGGCATAAGCCGAGCTCCGGACCCGCTCGCCCGGCGGTGCGGTCGCCACGGCGACGGGGCGCATGGACGCCGGCCGCGGTGGTCGCTGCCATGCGGGGCGCCGCGCGCGGACAAGGGGGCTACCCCGCCGGACCTGGGGGGCGCCGGCTGCTTCAGCGAGGACGCCCCCCGCCCCCCGGTCCCCCGGGGAGGAAGGTGAGCTGGTGGCGGCGTGCGGCCAAGGAGGCGGAGCTCCGGGGGTCCCCCCCTCCCCCGCCCCCCCCCCAGCTCCTCCTCCTCTACGGCGCCAAGGGGGAGGCCCCGGGGGCCACGCCCCGGCGCCCCGACCTGGACCTGGGCTACGAGCCGGAGGGCAGCGCCTCGCCCCACGCCGCCCTACGCCAAGTGGGCGGAGTCGCTCCAGGCCCTGCTGGAGGACCAGGAGGGCATCCACCTGTTCGCCCGCTTCCTGACGCAGGAGGGCCGCGGCGACCTGCTGGACTTTCTGGTTCGCCTGCAGCGGCTTCCGCAAGCTGGAGGCCAGCGGCGGCGCCGACGGGGAGAAGTCGCTGAAGCTGGCGCGCGCCATCCACAGGAAGTACGTGCTGGAGGGCAGGGCGGAGGTCGCGCCTCGTCGCGCCACGTCAGCCGCCCACCAAGTGCCTGGTGCGGGAGCGGCTGGCGCGGCTCCGCATCGACGCCGCCATGTTCGACCAGGCGCAGGCCGAGGTGCAGGCCGCCATGGAGGGGCGACGCCTACCCGCTGTTCCTCAAGTCGGACGTGTACTTGGAGTACGTGCGCTCGGGCGGCGGCGGCGGCGGCGAGAGCCCGAGGAACGCGGGGCGGCACCAGCGCCGCCATCCCGGGCGCCGTCTCGGGGAACGCCGCGACGCCGTCGCCGGGGCTCTTCCTGCTGCCCACGCTGGCCGAGGACGAGGAGTGGCGGGCGGAGCGCGAGGCCTCGCGGCGCCGGACGGACGGCGGCGAGCCCGCGGCCCCAGTGCGTCCGGGTCGCCCAGAGGCTGCTGGCGGAGACGGCGTCGCAGCGTGCGGCAACGGCATGAGGTTCCAGGACGGTCAGGAGTACAGGTGAGCCACGCCCCCCTCCCTCTCCCCCGCCATGTCTCCCACACCACACACACACACACACACACACACACACACACACACACACACACACACACACACACACACACACACACAAACACACACACACAGCCTCTCCCGCTGTCCTACTGTAAAGCCCCAATCAACCATTTTCCCCTCCAATTTTGGATTGAGTCTAGATTCTCAAAGCATAAATATACATAAAAAAATCACATACTACTAAGTACAAATGTACTGTGTGCAGCAGGGTAGGACTTTTAATTTTCTAACCTGTCTCATTTGTAATTCGCTTCAGGGGCATTTTGGATCCTTTCTACGACAATTTTATAAAATGTTGGAAAATACCTTCTTTTTCCGATGTTACATGACAGGATAATTTCAAGCTGTTTTGGAAACACAGAGTAAATTACAGAGGTTACCTTTGTTGTCCTACAGGGGCATTTAAAAGCCACCCCATCGTCCCAATAGTTCCCATTCCCAGTCAGCCCCTGTATGACCCTGCCATGTACTCATATGCGCATGTACATAATGTTATTGGATCGAGAGTCCGTCATCGCTAAAAAGAAAACGATTCAAATACATTCCGTCAATATTATGGCACTGCAGTCTCCATTATCGATTTTAATAAAGGGTTCAAATTCACCCCGTGTACTATTCAAACCTTGCCTCATATCACCTGTTTCCCTGCAACGGGACTCGAGCAGGTCTATTTCTGTCGGCTGTGATCTAGATAGGATTTCCGCTGGCTGATAAAAGCGCGTTTGATGTGTGACTGAGATTGCGGTGTGTGAGTGTGAGTTTTTTATTTCATAATTCATCGGGGATTTACACCGCGGCTCGGAGGATCTGAGTATCTCTGACAGGTTTGGGAGGTCCGGGTCTTTTTTTGTGACTATCTAAGTCCTCCTTGGATCCAGGGCAGATGTGAATTGTCATCCCCGCATTTGCATTTGTTGTGTTCGCTCGTGTGCGAATGTTTTTGTGTGTAATAATTGTGCGTCGCGCACACATCTTGTCCCAGTATTCCAATGCAAATATTCGGCTGTTAGAACAAATTGTTATGATAACAATTACAACGAAGCTAACAATTAATTCAAAGTGGCCCAGGGTTCATCTCTTTGTCGCGTTAATTGTCAACTACTTGTTCTACGTATACTTGGCTGCCCCGGTAGCTCTGGGCGTAGACTTCATTAAGTCGAAATTAACCATTGATTTGTTTTTGAACTGAACTGAGGTCTGTTTCAAACTCCACAAGTCCATTTGCTATCAGTCTATTCCGTCTCTGGTCTGTGGTTGTAGTTGTTGTTGTTGTTGTTTTTTTTCGTATGGATGGGTCCATACAAAAAAAAAAAAAACCCTTTAAGGTTCAAGTGCCGCATCTTGTATCTGTTAGGAGCTCTACCACAGGTGCTCCCCTGGTCCGTTAAATCCAGTTATCTGAGAGTGATACTGCTAAGTGAATAACCTTCATTCCAGCCTCTGCCACACAGCTCTCAGGCAAAGCGCGTGCAACTGAATGACTAAACATCCTGAGCCACAAACAGTGTCTCGTAAGCACTACCTCCTCTTTGAGATTAATAATTCTGTTTCATTTGGAGACAGACAGTGAATTTCCTCATTGGTGTCTTTTTATTGGTATTACCGTTATCTATAAAGTAGACGTGTAGAGGCAGGATCATCGTTCAACGAGGTGATAATTACTGTATTGGGATTAACGCGTTTACTTATCCGAGAATGTTTCTGAAAAAGCAAATAATAAATAATATATAAAGGCTACATTCAATGTCAGCTTTCTGGAGAAATATAGTCTGCAGTAATAAAGGGCATAAGGTGGCAATTTTCTTTGCTTTCCATAATGGCCCGTCCACATAATGTCGGTCTATGCTGCCGATGGGAGTGTAGGCCAACTCAATTTGTCTTGCGGACTTCCTCTGTGCCAGTGTTGTATTCCTCTATGCTAGCATTGTATCTGGAGAGGGGCTGTTGTGTTGTCAGAACAGAAGACAAGAGCGCAAGAAGACCGCTGACTGTCAGTATGTTGCGAGTGCAACCCGAGGTCATTTTCCGCCACATAGTGCCAACAATGCTCGAAAAAACAGTCAAGGGTGGGCCTTCGATTTTCAGCAGTTAAGTTAGCTTAAACTCATGCGGCGGAGCCTTTTCACTTCTGTATATAAAGACTGAACCCATGAACTGCGTGGCTCCTTCAAAACAAGCTTTGTTTCCTCCTAAATCAATCATAAAAACGAGAAACACAACACACACGCGTGTCTTCTGCTCTGCAAAAGTAAGACCCAGTAAGACCCGCAGGTGAATGCAACAAAGCGCAAGTCTTAAGTTCAAGGTTCATCCAGGTCCAAGGGGTTCTCGCGGTGACGGTCAGGGGAAACGGCACACAGGGAGACAGCACACACACACACACACACGTTCGGGTCAATACGTGTCAATAAGTGACAACAGACAACAGGAGCCGCTCCCAGGTAATTGGGAGCGGCTATAATTGGTCCGACTATTGAAGAGTCAACCTCAACCTCCATGTGCTTGAACCCCCCCCCCCCCCCTCCTGCAGGCACGCGACGTGGCAGGAGCCGGCCTCGCCGTACCATGTGACCCGCGGCCACGCCTGGGGCCCGGCCGCCAGCGCCCACGACAGCGAGCAGCAGAGCCTGTCCAGCGACGCCGACACCGTCTCCCTCACCGACAGCAGTGTGTGAGTACGCTCGCCACGCGCGCACGCACACACAGACGCACACACACACACGCACGCACACACGCACGCACGCACGCAAGCACACACACACACGCACACACACACACACACACGCGCGCACGTGCACGTCGGCCCACACCCACAGGTGTTACACAGAGGTTAATGGCGCCCATCGCTGGCTGTTTTTTTCTGTGTTTGAATTTTTCTCCCCCCCCCCCCCCCCCCCCCCTCCTCAGAGGAGCTTACACAGCTGTGAGCCAGAATTGGTGTCGCGGAAAATGAGTCGAGGCGCCGCTAGCGTGTCTTCCTTCCGCCCCCCCCCCCCGCCGCCACCACGCCGGGCGCTGGAACGCCGAACCCATTAGCGGCGCGAGCTGTTGTCTCCCGCGCGCTAGTTATGGGTTATTATACCGGAAGCGAGCGGCTCTACGAGGGGAGAGAGACGCTCACGGGTGGAACGGAAACACCGCCGCGGGAGGGGGGGGGGGGGGGGGGGGGGGGGGGGCGTTGTTGCTGCTGCCGTTGCCACGGCACCGAATAGTAAACGCTGCCTGATTTTATGGTTGAACCCCCCGTGATGATGGCGGGTTGGCTCTCTTCATTCATGGCAGCGCTTGAATGCATGCCATGAATGAGGTGATTGAACGTATGTGGGATGCTGAGGCGGGGTGTGTAAATACCATAATTGCGCCCTCAGTGGGAGAATAATATGAAAGGCCACCTTGACCACAAGCAGTCGGGAGTCACACAGCCTCACACAGCGTGTGTTTTGACGTCCGGACTGCAGATGTGATCGGGAATGTGATGTTGTGATGTTATTGTAATGTAATGAGTTCTTTCTCCCCAAGATACGAACGCTTAGAACTTCAACATCGAGACCGCGGCCTTGTTTATTCATAGCACACCTCATCGCAAACGTCTTATGGAAACCTTTGCTTGTTTGTTTGTTTGTTTGTTGTTGATGCCAGAGACGGGGGTCCACCCTACCGACAACGCAAGCAGCATCGCCGCGAGATGCACGAAGCGAGCCAAAGCAAACGGGAGAGTGCCTTTACCTCATATTCCAGTGAGTTATTTCGGTTTAGTTCAATCCCTTTCGTCTCTCTCTCTCTCTCTCTCTCTCTCTCTCTCTCTCTCTCTCTCTCTCTCTCTCTCTCTCTCTCTCTCTCTCTCTCTCTCTCTCTCTCTCTTTCTCACACACACATATACACACTCATTTTGTACCGCCACCACCTCCTCTGCTGCCATTGAGCAGCAGCATGCTAAAACACGCGGGCGGTGACGGATGTAAGAATAGCTTCTGCTGCTGCTGCTGCTGCTGCCACCGGGTGTGACGAGCGTCTGTCGGAGGGGGGGGGGGGGGGGGGGTGGGGGGGGGGGGGGGGCGCTGCCTGGGGTGGAGCTCTGTGTGCACCTAGCACACTCTGAGAAGGTGACTCTGTGTTGCTGCGTGCAGCTCTGCTCTCAAATGTTAAAGGGGCGACTTCATTTGCATGGCGGTCAAGTCATGATGCGTCTGAGCTCGCCTCCGCCTGCAGAATAAGACGGGCGGCTCGACCTGACAAAGGTCACGCGGCTGACACCCACCTTGTCTGGTCTGGATCACACCCAGGCCAGGGAGCTGACCCCAAGGGGGGCGGGGGGGGGGGGCCGGGGTTTCGCTGGTTGTTAAAACGCAGCAAAAGGTCAGCCTCTGGTTATTCTCCGTGCCTACCGATGAGAGAGCGTTTCTTTGCGAAGCAGCCGCCCGCTCAGCCCGGTACCGGACGCAGGCGGGGGGGATTCGGTGGCGCTAAGCGGTTGTATGCCGGTACGCGGTTCGTTGGTGGCGCCTCCCGGCAGACGAGCGTGGGCAGCACCCTGGCTGTGGGTGCTGCGCGCCCGTAGTGGATGAGGTGTCGCGTTCACACACTCACACACACTTAGACACTTACACTCACACACACACACACTCGCGCACTCACACACACACACACACACACACACACACACACACTCACACACTCACACTCACACACTACACTCACACACTCACACACTCACACACTTACACACTCACAGACACGTACACACTGTTGTGGAAATTTGGTTAAATGGTTAAGACAAATGAATTGAATTTGCCATTACAACACTCACACACACACACACTCACACTCACACACACTCACACTCACACTCACACACTCACTCTCTCACTCTCACACACTCACACACTCACTCACACACTCACCCTCACCCACTCACACACTCACACTCACTCTCACACACTCACATGCGTGTGCTTGGATCCCCTACAGCGCTCACATCGGATACCAAAGGACGTCCACGTGGAGCCGGACCGCTTCGCCGCCGATCTCATCAGCAGGCTGGAGGAGGTGCAGCGGGCGCGGGAGGCCCAGGAGCGCCTGGAGGAGCGGCTCAAGAGAGTGCGACTGGTAAGGAGCGGCCCCTGTTTCATTTCCCCAGAGGGCCTCGGGGCGAAATCACAGGTTTCACTTGACTAATGCTGGCTGTGTGTGTGTGTGTGTGTGTGTGTGTGTGTGTGTGTATGTGTGTGTGTGTGTGTGTGTGTGTGTGCATACGTGTGTGTGCGTGTGGGTGCGTGCGCGTGTGTGTGAATGCCGACCAATCAACACGGTGTGATTATGCAGGGGCTGTTATTGTTCTGTAGGAACTCGGGGTGGATATATAGCAGCACCTCCTGTTGTAGAGGAGGTCCAGGTTCACCCACCTTTTGTCCCACTGCACTGCGGCCCGGTGGGAATGATTCGGTGATCTCGTGGTGCCTTTTTGATGGACCGCAAACTGTCGGGTCTCCAAGACAAATCTAAGTCTAATCTGAGCTGACAGCTCCCAGCAAGTACTAGAACCATAGTAGACTTTAGCAGCTTTATTTTTTTACTTTTTTTGGATAGACCAGGTGTCCTAGAATATATATAATATATATATATATATATAGCAGATGGATGGGCCAAACACTGACATGCAGTACATCCAAATATACTGCATGTCAATGTGGGTCCATCCATCCAGCTTTTCTTTTGGAGATTGTATTATACTGCTACTATTGCACCAGAAGAAGAAAAAAACAATAAAAATTGGAGCCCGTCCATTATCCTCCCAAAGCTACGATCCAATCACTCTCAAGGACTGGAGGTCACCAAGCCGACCGGTAACAAGCGGTGTGTGTCCTGGTTAGAAGTTATCCTCTCATGCGGCCAACATCCCATTCAGCAATTACCACAGGGACTCAAATGTATTGCAATTAAACAATGAAGATGAATGAAAATAAAGATACAATTTCATAGCCAAACCCTTTGGCTATGAAATCTTTCATTGTTGTGTTTTTGTCACTTTTGAACTCGCCTCTCGGTGTTTTTCAGCCTAAAGTATTCCAATACTTTTCTTTGATCTCACTTGGACAGCGATTAAAGGATTTTTGTGTGTTTTATACCACAAAATGGAAATTTCCCCCAGTAGTCGAACCCAAAGCAGAGCTTCTCTTGCCGTTGGCAACCGGCCTCAGATGCAACATTTAAATAACCGCGGAAGAAAATCTTTCAACATTATGATTCACATATCTTATAAATGGATCAAGGAGATGAACTTTGCAGAGGTTCTCTTCTTGTTTAGATGGGATTTCAAAACCAATGATTTACTGTGTGGCTCGTGTGAATTTACTGAGTGGCTCGTGTGAATCCATCACATTCAGTCATAAACAAATATCTGCAGCCCTCGTCTAAATGTATTCAAATTTTGGTTAACAAAATATAATTAAGCATGAAAATCATTCAATGTGTACCTCATATCCACCATCTTTCCACAAACCCAGTTATTTTTGACATATTCTTTAACAGGAAGTGAAGCTGATATGACGGATATAGATGATGGATAGTCACTTAAGGAGCTCTGAATGATTTAAAGTCCTTCCAAGGCTACATGCGCACTTTGACAAACATCTCTCAGAAGACAATCTGAAGGGTTGGCCGCAGATTTTTTCCATTTCGTCACGATCCGCCATCGTATTTTGTCATTGAAATATCTCCAGATGGAATACCACATTCCCAGAAAGCATGCACCTGCGTGCACCGCGGTTCATTCCAACAACCCTGTCCTGCTGCTAAACTGCTGATTATGTCCCCGTCTCCCAAACGCTGGGCCCATGCACTCCCACTGGGCTAATGCAGTACCAATCACCATGGTGTGATTATGCAGGGGTTGTTATTGTTCTGTAGGATCTCGGGGGTGGATATATAGCAGCACCTCCTGTTGTAGAAGAGGTCCAGCCTCACCGCACCTTTTGTCACACTGCACAGCGGCCCGGTGGGGATGATTCGGTGATCTCGTGGTGCCTTTTTTGACGGACCGCAAACTGTCGGGTCTCCAAGACAAATGTCTAATCTGAGGTGACAGCGAAAAAAAAAGTCTGAATTGCAAATGTGATTCCTTCCGCAGTGTTGGTGAGAACAATGTTATTAATAATGAAGGGGCGAATGCATTTCATTATTGGCCCTGTGTGTGCAGCGTTGCAAAGTTGTTGGCTGTGATGCTAATCCTCATCTGAGACTCTGTGTGTATGAGTAACCGCCCCCCCACCACCACCACCACCACTACCATCACATGTCATTAAATAACATTGTTTTACCTCCAAATCACAACATTCACGGAATGTTCCAGTGGTGAAGACCTGACACCCTCAGGCCACGGCGGTCACGCCACTCAACGCCGTAGCGTTGGCGTGCGTGGCGGCCTTCCTCCGAGCGAGGTTCACGATGTGCGTCTCTCTTGCTTCCCAGGAGGACGAGGACGACCCCGGCGTCTACGCCCCCGCGCCGCCGGCCACCCACAGGCCGGCGGCGGGCGGCCACGCCCACTACGCCCTGCTGCTGGGCGACGCCCACGAGGAGAACCCGGAGAGCATCCTGGACGCCCACGTGCAGCGGGTGATGCGGACCCCCCGGGGGACAGACCCCCGGCACGGGCCGCCACTCCCCCGTCCAGTCCCGCTCGCCCGACGGCCTCTCTGCTGCCGGCGGCGGCGGCGGCGGCGGCGGCGGTGGCGGGAGACACCAAGGCCCCAAGGGAGACGCGGTGGCCCACCAGTACGGCCACAGACACGCCCACCCCGGGGGGAGGCAGCCCAGGGAGGCGGAGGCGGAGTCCCACGGCGGGCTGCCGGGCGGCCCGGACTTCTACGCCTCAAAGACACGCAACTATGCAGACGGCATGAGCACCACCTCCATGGAGCCGGCGGGCCACAGGTAGGGAGGGCTGCACCGCTGTCAGGGTACAGGGTGGAGGGATGGAGAGACAGACAGGTGTATAGATAGATAGATAGATAGATAGATAGATAGATAGATAGATAGATAGATAGATAGACAGACAGACAGACAGACAGACAGACAGACAGACAGACAGACAGACAGACAGACAGACAGACAGACAGACAGACAGACAGACAGACAGACAGACAGACAGACAGACAGATAGATAGATAGACAGACAGACAGACAGACAGATAGATAGACAGACAGATAGATAGATAGATAGATAGATAGATAGATAGATAGATAGATAGATAGATAAATGACACAGTAGTTAGATACTGTAGACAGACAGACAGGCACTTCACTCGTCCCTGTGGGGCCATTATGGTGTAACAGCAACAAAATACTGTCTGCTAATGTCTCTTTTTTTATACACATCCTTTGTTCTAATTGCACAAAAGGATGGTTACACATATAATAGATCATATTTACAGAGACGGATGAACCCATTGACACATCGATGTTGTTTTCCTTTCTCCCATCGAGTCACTGAAACACAACTGACTGAGAAGACTCTCTCTCTCTCTCTCTCTCTCTCTCTCTCTGTCAGTTTTATTGACGTATTTATTGATTTATTATTGATTGATTGCTCAGCACGAAAGGCTCGGCGACGCTCTGCAAGCGGGCGTTGAAGAAGGGGGAGGAGACGGCGCCCGGACCCCCGGAGGAGCTGGAGCGCAAGCACAAGATCCTTCTGTGGATGATGGAGGGGGAGAAGGAGTCAGGACGACACAAGAGGAGCGCCTACGGGTGAGAGACAGCACGGGAGGGAGAGAGAGAGAGAGAGAGAGAGAGAGAGAGAGAGAGAGAGAGAGAGAGATGGACTGAGTGAGAGAGAGAGAGAGAGAGAGAGAGATGGACTGAGTGAGCGAGAGACGTCACGAGAGGGAGAGGGAGAGAGAGAAAGAGAGAGAGACCTGGACTGAGTGAGCAAGAGACATACTGTAGACTCAGAGAGAGAGACGGACTGAGTGAGTGAGAGATATAGACTCAGAGAGAGAGAGACAGAAAGAGAGAGAGATGGACTGAGTGAGTGAGAGATATAGACTCAGAGAGAGAGAGACAGAAAGAGAGAGAGATGGACTGAGTGAGTGAGAGACAGACTCAGAGAGAGAGAGAGAGATGGACTGAGTGAGGAAGAGACATACTGTAGATTCAGAGAGAGAGACGGACTGAGTGAGTGAGAGATATAGACTCAGAGAGAGAGAGACAGAGAAAGAGAGAGAGAGATGGACTGAGTGAGTGAGAGATATAGACTCAGAGAGAGAGAGACAGAGAAAGAGAGAGAGAGATGGACTGAGTGAGTGAGAGATATAGACTCAGAGAGAGAGAGACAGAGAAAGAGAGAGAGAGATGGACTGAGTGAGTGAGAGACAGACTCAGAGAGAGAGAGAGAGAGAGAGAGAGAGATGGACTGAGTGAGGAAGAGACATACTGTAGATTCAGAGAGAGAGACGGACTGAGTGAGCAAGAGACATAGACGTAGAGAGAGAGAGAGAGAGACGGACTGAGTGAGCGAGAGAGATAGACGTAGAGAGAGAGAGAGACGGACTGAGTGAACTGAGTGAGACATAGACTGAGAGAGAGAGACAGAGGAAGAGAGAGACGGACTTGAGTGAGCGAGAGACATAGACGCAGAGACGGTGAGAGAAGAGAGAGAGAGAGACACACACACACACACACACACACCCATGATGAAATTCAAATAAAGAGATCTTTCTGGTGGAAACGTGTGTGCGTGGCTTGAGTTAGGGTGCATTGCAGGAGGCGTGGGACAGAAGTACCGGACAACACAGGAGTGCGTGTTAAAAGCAGTGTGGGTTGGGACTGACGTGTGCTACACGGTCCAGTAAGTGGCTGGAGAGCCCGGTTCTGAATGGGAGTGAGCCGTCTGGGTCCCGAGGGAGGGCAGCTGTAATGGTGAACACAAAGAGAGTGAGAGAGAGGAGAGGGTGAGAGAAGGGAGAGCGATCTGATGGCTGTTTTTGGGGAAATTTGGGGGGATTTTCTATCCTCTCTGTGAAAAGCCCAATAAAAGCAAAAACATACAAACGTGCGACACAAAAGCGGGATAAACTAATAGGCTATTATTCCACGAACGAAACAGAACAATTAACTAAAGCAAATGGATCTCTGAGTGGTGAGGTTTCGGCCGTGTTCTGTCGAGCGGAACCCCCACGCACGCACACACGCACACACACACGCACACACACACACACACACTCACGCACGCACGCACACACACACACACACACTCACACACTCACACACACACACTCACACACACACACACACTCACACACTCACACACACACACACACACACACACACACACACTCACGCACGCACGCACACACGCACACACACACACACTCACGCACGCACACACAGACACACGCACGCACACACAGACATGCGCACACACACACACACACACACCCGCGGCGAGGTCAACAAACAAACAAACAAACAAACAAACCCTGTTGTGTTTCCAGGAGCGCCGCAGGGTGCAGCAGCAGCAGCAGCAGCAACAACAATGGCGGTGGCGGGTGGCGGCGTGGCGGTCCGCAGCGCGCGGCCCTCCCACCCCTTCGTCCAGGACCCCACCATGCCGCCCAACCTGGCGCCCAACCCCCTCACCCAGCTGGAGGAGGTGCGCCGGCGGCTGGAGGAGGAGAGCATCGGGTGTGGCGGCCCCCCGACGGCCCCCCAGCCCAAGCAGAGGTGAGGAGGGGGAGGGGGGGGGGAGGGGGCACGGGGGGGGCGGGGTCTCCTAGGCTACGTTCACACTGCGAGCCGCAGTGCTCGATGAGGACCCGTTCGGATCGATGTTGAGTTTTTTTGCGCGTTCCGGCTGTTGACTGTTTTGTTTCGTGGGTCGTGCGGTTCAAGTGTTCAGATTTCGGGTCGCGGTCCGAACCGACCCTCGCCTTCAGCCGGAGAACAAAGACGAAAGCAGACGCCCCCCCCCCCCCCCCCCCCCCCGTGGTGTAGTCAGCGAACACGGAGGCCGCCGGGGTCGGTCTGCGCGGTTTCATGTATGAGTTGGGTGGCAGAGAAGCAACACATGGATGATAATGATGGCTTTTAGCAGAGCAACGGCGGCGACTTCTGCACTCAAGTGTGTGTGTGTGTTTGTATGTGTGTGTGTGTGTCTGTGCGTGTGTGTCTGTCTGGGTGTCTGTGTGTGTGCGTGTGTGTGTCTGTGTCTGTGTGTGTCTCTGTCTGTCTGTCTGTGAGTGTGTGTGTGTATGTCTCTGTGTGTCTGTGTGTGTGTGTGTGTGTGTGTCTCTGTGTGTCTGTGTGTGTGGGTGTCTGAGTGTGTGTCTGTGTGTGACTGCGTGTGTGTGTGTGTGTGTGTGTGTGTCTGTGCGTGTGTGTGTCTGTGTCTGTCTGTGTGTGTGTGTGTGTGTGTGTGTGTGTGTCTGTGTCTCTGTGTGTCTGTGTCTGTGTGTGTGTGTGTGTCTGAGTGTGTGTCTGTGCGTGTGTGTGTGTCTGTGTGTGTGTCTGTGGGTGCCACCAGTCATAGCCAGGAGTGGCGCTGATGGCGTGATGTGAACGGCTTCGCTGAACAGAACAGCAACTTCAGGATGCCGGGGGGCCACTTTGACCCTCGTCACTAGTTCTGCCTGCTACTTTCCCCCCGTCACTCCACCGTCACTCCACCCGCACCGCCGCGGCTGTCGGCCATGTTTGTGTTCACCAAGTGCCCCCCCCCCCCCTCCCCCCCCCCCCCCCCACCACCACCAGCGTGGAATGGTGACGAGCGTCGAGCGAGCTTGAAGTAAAAGGGCGCACGAACAAAAGAGGACAGACGTCGTGACCCCGCGTGTCAAAAGGACCGTGCGCCAAGGTCCGGGCCCCCCGTGGCTCCACCTTCGCTTGCAGCGTGAACAAAGCCGCCGCAAAACCGCCACTTTCCCTCGGGTGATGTCCCGCGACGATGCAACTCTCTCCCGTCGGTCCGGTCGCGCTTCTGAGTCGCTCTCGTCGCTTTCAAGGCGGGATCCGAGCGTGATGCGTACGCGGGGGTTGAGTGCGTGGGGGGGGTGAGTGCGCGGGGGGGTTGAGTGCGTGGGGGGTGAGTGTGTGGGGAGGGTGAGTGTGCGGGGAGGGTGAGTGCGTGGGGGGGTGAGTGCGTGGGGGGGGTGAGTGTGGGGGGTGAGTGCGCAGGGGGTGAGTGTGGGGGGTGAGTGCATGAGGGGTGAGTGCACAGGGGGGTGAGTGCACGGAGGGTGAGGGGTGAGTGCGCGGGGGGTGAGTGCATAAGGGGTGAGTGTGGGGGGTGAGTGCATGAGGGGTGAGTGCGCAGAGGGTGAGGGGTGAGTGCACAGGGGGGTGAGTGCGCGGAGGGTGAGGGGTGAGTGCACAGGGGGGTGAGTGCGCGGAGGGTGAGGGGTGAGTGCATGGGGGGTGAGTGCGCGGGGGGTGAGTGTGCGGAGGGTGAGGGGTGAGTGCACAGGGGGGTGAGTGCGCGGAGGGTGAGGGGTGAGTGCATGGGGGGTGAGTGTGGGGGGTGAGTGTGCGGGGGTGAGTGTGCGGGGAGGGTGAGTGGGTGGGGGGTGAGTGGGCGGAGGGTGAGGAGTGAGTGCATGGGGGGGTGAGTGCATGAGGGGTGAGTGTGCGGAGGGTGAGGGGTGAGCGGGTGGGGGGTGAGTGTGCGGAGGGTGAGGGGTGAGTGTGCGGAGGGTGAGGGGTAAGTGGGTGGAGGGTGAGTGTGCGGAGGGTGAGGGGTGAGCGGGTGGGGGGTGAGTGTGCGGAGGGTGAGGGGGGTGAGTGAGCGGAGGGTGAGGGGTAAGTGGGTGGGGGGTGAGTGTGCGGAGGGTGAGGGGTGAGTGCGCGGGGGGATGAGTGCGGCGCTGCCTGTGCGTGGGGTCAGACGGTGGGCTGTGTGTTAACCAGCAGGCTGTGCGCTCCCCTCAGGTATGTGATGGAGGTGATGCAGAGGGGCCGCGCGGCGGTCAGGCCCGCCCTGCTCCCCTCGCTGCTGGACGCCGTGCCCGCCGTCTCTGACTGTGATCTCTCCGAGCCTGAGTACGTCCCCCCCCCCTCCCCTCCTCACCAGCCCTATCTCCCCACACCCCCCACCCGCCTCACCCCCCGCCTCACCCCCGCCTCACCCTTGTGTCATTGGTCACCTTAATTGCTTGATTGTCATCGCCTCACCCCCGCCTCACCCTTGTGTCATTGGTCACCTTAATTGCTTGATTGTCATTGCGGATGTGTCCACCGCCCGTGAGATCACATGACCCCTCCGTGTCGTAGATCACATGACCACCCCCGTGTCACCAGTCACATGACCCCCCCCCCCCACACACACACTCTAACGCCATGGTTTATAGCCCCCTCAGCTGTCAGCACCCTGATCTATTTTGAGCTGACCTTGTGGTCCTGAAATGATGCGTCCGGCGATGGTTGATTTGTTTATTTTCCACCGACCTTCAGTGGCGTGCGGACCGGAGTTTCGCTCACTTGAAAGCAATTTGCGAGAGCGCTCAATTCACTGCATTATGTATGCACTCTGTACAGTACGCCCCTCCGGGAGCCTGCAGCTGAATACAAATGTGATGCTCACCAAACAGGATGTGTGTCCTGTGTGGAAGGGAGGAGGCCACCGCGGTGGGCAGGACAACAAGGATACAGGGACAGTGAAGAGAGGAAGGCGAAGAACAGGATGAATGCCGCGCTGCAGGGCCCCGGCGGGTCAGAGTCGAACCCGGGCACTAAGCGCACGACCAAGGCCAGTCGCCTACATGGTTAGCGTGTTGAGCCCAATATGTTAACATTTTACACGACAAGCTCAAGTCACACCGCCTGCATCCTGAGCCTCCATCCTGAGCCTCCATCCTGAGCCTCCATCCTGAGAGACTCCAGACAATTCCCATTCAGCGGGAGCCGGGGCTTGCTGCACATTACATCACACCGCCGTCTCCGGACCTGCAGGCGACGTGCCCCCGTGTGTTTACTGAATAACCGATGCATCGCCGTTGGTTTTTTAATCAAAAGCCATGAGAGGCGTGCCGCTCCAGATCATGATGCATTATTAAAGCCGACTCGCCGAGTCATTAAACAGCGGTAGCAGCGGAGTCAAAGTGGGAAAAATGATCCACGACCTCAGAGTCAGGATTCATGTATTTCCCCCCCCCCCCCCCCCCCCCCCCCCCCCCGAATCATTCATGCTAACGTTTCAAGGAGCGCCATTCGCACAAGGATGGCTTTTCATGTACGTACGGGGCGGCTCAGGCAGACTCGCTGGCCCGGTGAGTCACTGTGTCCACTTGACTCGTACTCAAACCCTTGGCAGGCAGATGAGAGCCATTGATCCTCTTTCATGTGGGATCAAACCAGCGATTCTTCAGAATTCACCTCACGGGGGCCGATCGCCGATGCTTTTGAAAAAGCAGCCCGAGTAAAAGCCGGCTCATGCGCTCGCACGTTCGACCCGCAGCGGTTTCGCAACGCGACGGCGGTGACCGTCGGGCGTTTGCGTTTTTTTTTTCCGTTACAAAGGAACGCGGCGAACACAACGAAAGGCATCGAACGAAGTGGACTTTACGAATACGAATGCAGTCAGTTTGCGTGACCTTTGGATCCTAACCGCCGCGGAGTGTGTTGAGTGAAGCAGGCAGCAACCGGTCCAATCTCGCTGTTTTTTGTTTCTCATCAGGCATTTGGTGAGCCTTAGGCTAGCTTTACACGACAACGATCTGAACACAAACCGCAAAAGCGGCGTTGCGTTCCCACTTTTTATTTCGCGTTTAGACGAGCGTCTTTGGGTAGAAATCTGCATGCACGCGGTGACGCTAAAGTGTGTGAAATTTGATGTAGTATGCATGCCAAGTGGGCTAGGTGGTACTGTGAACCACTGCCATACAACAACACCAAGAGCGCGCGCATGCCTTGAAACCAGATATCAGCAAAATGTGCGATGTGCGATCACACTGTTCAATATTGCGATGACGATATGACTTGCGATAAATAAGAAAATAATTTAAAAAAGTAAAATTTTGGTCATGGTGAATACGTCGGTATGAATTTAAACAAATGTGCATAACATGACGTCACTGACTGCGTCTCCAACCTGTAAAAGTTTAGTGGTCTCCTAAACTCAGTCGACACGTCACGTTATAGCGGTGTCGAGATATTTCAATGCATTTTTTATGTAGGACCTATTGCTACGGTGCCTGAACCCGTTTAACTTTGAATGGTGACCGTGAACATTTTCTTTACTGCAGCCGCAGCCATCATAACAGACAAGCCCGAACCATTGATGAAATGAAGCGAATATAAAAGAAAGAACGTAGCCTACATGTGTATGTAGGCAATTTATATTCAAGATACTTAATAAAATATAATTAATATGGTTTTATTGTAGTTGCATTAGGTGTTTGAAGAGTAAAAAAAAAACACGGTTGGTCTTAACGCAAGTTTACAACGGCAAGTCGGTCGGACTCAAAGGGAAAAAAATATATATTTTGGTCGGTCCCAAATGGACAGGGTCGGTCGGGTTACGGTAAACTAGAATATTTTTAAGGATGGCCCGAGTGTGCGTGGCGAACTTATCGCATTACAGACCACCTTTGCGATGTGTTTATCGCAAACGTTCACATCGCGATGACGATGAAAATTTGATTAATCGTGCAGGCCTAGTTGAAAACTTCCAACTACATAGCGCGAAATAGCCCACAGTAATTAATTGCCCTAGGTAATTAATGCACCTTCTCTGTTCTGTTCTGTTATCTGTGATTACTCGGCTTAATTGCTGAAATGACTCCTGGATATATATCAGAGCAGCTGAGGCAACTTGAATGTCCGACTGATGGAAATAATCCGACATATGTCTGCTGTTGTTTGGCTGTACTGCACATGGATTTGACGTCAACGCGTACGCCAGGAAAGCCAGCGTGAGCAGCTCAGAGCACACGTTTGCGTTTTCAACCCTTTAGACGGGAACGCAACGGTGGAACGCTTTTAAGATTTCCACTCTGGAGGGTGGGTTCATTTTTTTTGCGTTTTTAAGCCCCCAAAACGCCTTCGCCGTCTAGACGAAAGGCACACCTGAGAAAATATGTTGTCGGTTAAACCCGGGAGCGTTGTTGTGTAAAGCCACCCTTACTTGTACCAGGGTCCTGGCGGAGGGGAGGGGGGTGGGGGGGGGGGGGGCTGTGGGGAAATTATATGTTGGGAAATAAATGCATACGGTTAGACGACGGCGAATGCACTTCAAGTAAGGAAACTTCAATCACCGGCTGCAGCCACGAACACTCTCCACCGATGCTTTTCCCCAACGCTTCGCTCCGCCGTCTCCAGTTTGATGCTCGTAATAATGCAATGGCTCTCGTACGTGCTGCGCAGTGAGAGAGGGAGAGGGAGGGAGATGTGGAGGGAGAGAGGTGTAGAGTGTGTGTGTGTGTGTGTGGGGGGGGGGGGGGGGGGGTCCTTCTGATTATAATTACAGTGCTCCCTGCATTGAAACAAGCTCAGGGGGCTGATACTGTACTGGAACGGTAGCCGGGCACACAATAGTGTTAGCGTGTGTTGTAGTGTAGTGTGTTAGTGTGTGTGTGTGTCTGTGTGTGTGCTGAAATCACAAGTCAAATTGAACACGGGCATGTGTCTTTTGAACCTGGATTCATCCAGACAGATCCATCGATCTGTCTGTCTATCTTCATACTATCTGTCTGTCTATCTTCCTGCTACCCGTCTCATCTTCCTACCGAGCTGCCATAGTATCTACGCATCCCTCCCATCTATCGATCGACCCATCAATACTCCTCCACCTACCCCTTATATGTACAGTACATCATCTGTAGATGCTCCCCCCCCCCTCCCCCTGGACCGGATCACTGAGGGTGTGTGTGTTGTGCTCCTCCCAGACACAAGGCGGCGAGGAGGCCGGCCGGCGACAGCACCACCACGGTGGCCTACTACTTCTGCGGGGAGCCCATCCCCTACCGCACCTCGGTGAAGGGCCGCGTGGTCACCCTGGGCCAGTTCAAGGAGCTGCTCACCAAGAGAGGAAGCTACAGGTGCGCCAGGCTGCAGTACAGTGTGTGTGTGGGGGGGGGGGGGGGTTGGGGTTTGGGTGGGTGTTGGTGGGTGGATGGGTTTGTGGATGTGGGGGGGGGGAGGGGCGGTGTTTCAAGGCCAGGCCCGAAGCGTAACATTTGCTGTAGAAAGTGATTCAGCAAAATAAAAAAAAAAGCATTGACCTTGAGATACTTCTCCAGAGTTCTCCAGGGGTGGAGCTACGTCTCAAGGAGAAAGACACGCCACGAGAGAGAGTCATGTTTTTTTAATTTGTGTGAAAATTGCTAATGCTAATTCCTCACGCTGTGATTGCGCGAATCTCATTTAAATTTGCGAGCACAGTAAGGCAACTGATTACGTATTCATCAAATTCACAATTCTAATCAAACTTTTTTTTTTTGCCGTTGTTTTTTTTTTTTTTTCCCCCGACAGGTTTTATTTCAAGAAGCTGAGCGACGAGTTTGACTGCGGGGTGGTGTTCGAGGAGATCCGGGAAGACCAGGCCGTTCTGCCCATCTTCGAGGAGAAGATCATTGGCAAAGTGGAAAAAATCGACTGAGACACGACTTTTTAACACACGACGGCACCGGCGAGAAATTGGAAGGCAGAGAGCAAGAGAAAGTGTCTCCGGGTGGAGAAAGTCTCCAGGTGGAGGTGGAGGGGGAGGTGGAGGTGGGACAGCGGGGTGAGAGTGGTGGTCCGTGCCGGCTGCCCCCCCCCCCCCCCCCCCCACACCGTGCGGAGGTGATGGTTACAGAAGGGGTTCACGGCCGTTGATGTCGTGCTGAGAGCAACAGCAAGTGGAGAGAGAGTTTGAGCGAGCGTTTGAAAAAGAAAGTCAAGGTTATTCCTTGTCATGGCGTAGACAGTCATGTAGCATCGCGTGGAGGCGCTCAGGACGGGGCAGAGAACGAGCACTCCTGCTAAAGCTAACATATTTTTATATGATCAATTGGAAGGTATCCTTTCTGAAGTAAACGCACTTGTGAGGTTTTTTTTTTTAAATATATATATATACATATATATGTATTGGTACCAGATCTGTACAGATTGTCTGTTTAAAAACAAAAACAAAAAAGAAATAACAAAGTTTTATATATTTAAGTATTTAAGAAGAACGCTGTCATTTTTCTGGTATTTGGCAGCACGACGGTGCTGTGCCTGTGACAACTCAGAGCGGGGCCTCCCAAAATGGCCACTCGAACACGCGCCATTAGCATCTTATGTATTCGCTCTTAAAAGGGCTCTTAACCGCCGGCACACCCACTGAGTGACGTTTCATTAAGGCTGCACTTACTTTCAGTCTCTGTTAACCCGTCACCCCAGCCAAGTAAAAAAAAACACACACAAAAAAAAATGCACTGTATTCGCAAATCAATCTTCCAAGTGATCCTGGAACGACTTAGTCTGTCGTCCGTCTCTGTTCAGTTCTTTCACAGGCTTTTTCCTCGTCCTGTTTTAGTGTGCCGGGGGTTGGTGACACTTCCGCCTGACTGTATTTTATGTTGGCATGCACTTTGATGGCTGTTCACACGCAGCGTCCAGCGTCAGAACGTCATTTAGCAACAACAACAAGAAAGTCTTTGTTTCTTAATAATTCACAACAAACAAATATGTTTGTATCAATGTACTGGGGGGGGGGGGGGGGGCCCGGGGGGTTTGGGTGGCTTAAAAAAAAAGAAGCCTGATTAGAATTTGTTTTTTGTTCCGTCGTCTGCGTTTGTTCAACACTGCAAAGGTTTAGCTCATGGGAAACAAAGCGCTCACGGGAGTACAATCAGACGCGATGAGGCCTAATTCATGAAATGAAACCGAAGTGCTTTCAAATGACAAAACAAAATTTCCATTTGGTGGACGGTTCGAGGTGCCTAATTACTGACGGGTGATGGGTGGAAATGTGAGGGTTGGTTATTTTCAGTGTAGTATTATTTGGTCGCATGCAAGAATAGCAAGCCTTGATTTGACAAAGAAATGGCACTTTGATGCCACCCAATATGCCTGTTGGTTTGGGGGCTCTGTTGAGGGTCATACACGCGTGTTCCATCGTTATCGCCATCAATATCTACATCACTATTGCTCGCTGGCCAGAACATTGACAGGAGTTCCATGTGTTCTTGCTTACTTTTTTGTTTTACCATTGTGATGGATGGTTTATGATGTCATAGAGCCTAGGAGTCACAATAGATATTGCAATAATATCAGAATAACCATTTTGCAGTATTGCAATAATAGATTGTCACTAGATTGTCCTAGGAAGCATTTATTTAAAAAGAATGTCACATGTCATAAAAGCGCACGGTGCAGCATTGAGATATCAAGAATGTACACAATCATTTTATAGTGTTTCCCCAAATAGATAGTAGAAGTTGTTTGAATCCATATCGGATTCCTGATGTGCATTAGAAAATTGAGGCCAATTAAAATGTCTTCCTTGGTAAATGCAACTGTTATGTAAACTAATGAATGACTAAAGGTTGGGTGGGCGTCTTGTAGTGTAATGGTATTACACCAAAGATTTAAAAAAAAACAACAACAGTAGAAGCCTAGGGCGTCTCGAGTATCACCATGCATCCATTTGAATATCCCATGGATGTCGTTTTGTCATACAGTGCATATTATGTGTTGAAGAAGCTATGTACATGTTGGTAATCCTCTGGCATTATGCGTTTATGTCTTTTGTCCATATGTCTAGGCGATTGCACAATATGCCGGAAAAAAAAAATCCCGAATCCCAAAGGGCCGCAATTTCACTCAAGTATTTTTTTAAACATTTTTTTTTTCTTTTTTTCTTTTCTTTTTTTGTTTATCTTTTTTTCAATAGGTTCCACAGAATTCCACCCGGCGAAAACCAAGGCGTTGGTGTTTAATGTCACGGCATTTGAGAGCAGAGGACCTTAAAATCCAAGTGCTGTATAATATCGTTTCGTGTTTTTGGTCGCAAGATGTCTAGCGTAAGGGGTATCTCCTTCTTAAGGGGACTTTGTTTGTTTTGAATATTTATTACACCTTTTTACACGGTCAGATTTCTACTCGTGCGCTGTAGGCCTACACGTCTCATACAGCGTTCGCGACTAATGTCTAAATGTCATGTTGACTTCATCTCCTCGTTGGGTGTTTATTGTGTTCCAGAGGGAAGGAGAATTTAATGAGAAACTGTGAAAGCTTCCCTCCATGTTAAGCCCAACCCCCTCCCCCCCCTCCCCCTTTCTATAAGCAATGTTATGTATATAATTAACATCAGTGCCTTCATTTTGATCTTAATGTTGTCTATGTGATTTTTCAACCAGGAAATAGCTTTATATTTTTATTTTGACTTTTGTCACTGCATTTTCTATGTATATATGTGTCATTTTCAAATGTCATGAACCACCAGCCCAATAAAAACACAATCACTACCCCGGAAAGGCTTCCTTTCTTATTTATTTCTTCTCCTTCAAGACACTTTTATACAAAGCCAATGACTTAAGGAGCATGAGTTAATCACGCTCAAGAATACTTACACTGTGGTTGACTGTACATTGGGTATCGAACCCAGATCTTTCCGCTGGGAGTTGGAGCACCCTGGGCACAGTACTTTAGTCTTGCCCCCTTATAAAACGAAACAATATTAAGTGTTAATGGCCTACTTTACAGAACTATGCATGCATTAACTACTTTTGTACAATTGTACTTCATTGTTACTCTATTTTCTCATAGGTTGACAAAGTCCTAAACAACTTTGCATTTGTGTTTATGTTACCCTTCACTTGATTAACGAAGCCAATAATGAAGTGCTGATTATGATATGCCGTAATTAGAATTAAATCGAATTAGAATGATAATTAGAATTAGAATAGAATTAATCCCAGCTTTCACCTTTGCCTCTCACATCTATGCGTTAGTGAAGGTGAGCTCATCTCTCTGCAAGTCGCGTCCATCAATGAGGTGAAGGGTTTGTGTTGTTGATATTTCACCGGAAGAACTGCACCTTGTTACGTGGGGATTGTGGGCGTGGCCGCTGGAATCCATTCTCACCGAGGCGTTTGATGACAGGATTCCATGTCAGTTCACTCATCATTATAACTATGTACACTGTATGTGTTTCTCGATCAAAAGCAATTACATCCCGTCATTCATATGGAGCCATATAATATCTCTAGGCCTATATATACAGTATATATCATTTTCGAATTGTAGTTCTTTTGCCAGCTCAATGGCTGTGCAACAACATTCTGGAATGATTGTATGCAGCCGACCCTTTGTTTGTTTGTTTGTAGACTCAAACAGATACATATATTGATCATTACAATCAATAGATAGATAGATCCACACTACGCATTTAGTGATTCTAACGGTCACCTAATGTCATGTTGCCTCCCTGAGGCATAGCATACATAGCTGAATGTGTTATTCCATGAATACAAATGTACGGAATGGATACAAATGTACGGAAATAAATAGCATTTAATGTGACAAAATTCCACTTTGATATTTTCAGTATTTCCACAAGTGAAGTCATTCATTACATTACATTACATTACATTACTAACTAAACAACTAACAGTGAAATGGATGAAATACATTAGTTTTGTTTAAATGATTAAAAATGCCTGACACTTGAATGATGGGAAAAATTATCCACTTAAACTACCGTCTTTTAAGAATGACAACATGCCAACAGCTAGGCCTCAATGACACCTGCATCTAATTGTATCTAGTATCTCAGAGTTAATTGCATTCCATTAACAATATTAAACATGATAATGGGTTTCAATTGAAGCGCTGATGCATAATTGGCAAGCATTGCATTTTGCCAAGGGTTCTAATTTAAATAAAACAGTAGCCTATTAAGTTTTAGAGTGGTAAATGTGAATGCAAATAGATTTGGCATTTCAGAGAAACTAACAAATAACACAATGGATCGGTTGAGCACACATTCTGAAAGGTTTATTTTGATGCTTGAGTGTGCAGTACATAGTCCTTTGAAACATTTTTATCGAAATATCTGATTAAATATATACATTTACTATTCACCATCTCGTTAAATATATCTCTTGAAAAATACGGGCTATACTTGAAAAGTTTTCAGACGAAAGGTTTCAGAAATGTGTTTGCAAAGGCAGCAAGCCAAACCACAGTAAATATTCAGTAAGAAAAGTCTTGATAGAAAAACAACAACAACGACAACAACAACAACAACAACAACAACAACAACTATGCAATGACTCTTGCGTCTCACACAGTCTCAGAAGTGGAGGGATGTTGCGAGGCTCGGACGCGAGATGGTCGTCACCACGGTGAGGTAGGAAACGAGGAGAGACAGAACAACGCGGGTCACAAGAGAACGAGCTACGATGATGCGGGGGGGTGGGGGGGGGGGGGGGGGGGGTACACACAGAGTGAACGCAGAGGGTTTGTTTTCTGGGGGGGGGGCGTTAGCTAGCAAGTAGCGGAACTGTACACCGACGTACACGTCCGCCGGGTGACGCGGCCGATGGCGCCGCAGACAGCGTTCAGCCGTCCATGCAGGGAAGAACGAACAACACGACAGCTTGTCAACTCGTGTCCACGTTCAATGATTCAGGGTGAGTCGCCGCTCCGTTAATCTGCCCCCCCCCCCCCCCCCCATGAGGCGCCGGCGGTCCATCATCGCAGCGCTGACCGGTGGTGAGGGCTATCACAGTATTTTTTTTTTTTTTTTTTTTTTAGCACGTTACAATCTCAACTGCAGCATCTAATGTAACAAGGCTACCTTCGCCCCGGAGGTCCACTGGAGGTCCACTCAGAACCCACACCAGTCCACTCAGTGCTGGTTTCGCCCCGGTGCGTACCCGGCTCAAGTGTACCGCGCACCGGAGTTTCAGAGCCGGCGGGATCTTATATCCCAACGTGTGCGGAAGGGGGGGGGGGGGGGAGGCAAACCCTTCCGGAATGCATGAACTGCGAGCCCTACGCCGCCGAGCGGACGACCGGTGAACTGCTGTGCCCCCCCCCACCCTCCCCCCCCCAACCCATCCCACCCCCACCCCCCGACCCCACCCTCACCCTCACGCGCGGGGTCGCCACGACTGGTCACGGGGGGGGGGGGGGGGGGGGGGGGCGCGGGGGCCCGCGGGGTCAAGGCTGCCTCTGCATGGGCAGGTTCAGGGTCATGGCGGCCTCGCGGGGCTCCGCTCTGCTGACCATCTCGCACTCGTTGGGCCGCGGCGGGTTGTGGTTGTTCTCCTCGGGCATCTGGGACACCTCGGTGGAGCCGGCGTCGAAGCCCGGCGCCGCGTTGGCCACATGCACCACGTGCACCTTGTTGCGGCCCTTCTTGCTGAGGACGCAGCTGAACACCTTCCGGAAGCCCTTGCGGAAGTGCTTGGACACCAGCGCGTACACGATGGGGTTCAGGCAGGAGTTGGCGTAGGCCATGCAGTGCGAGAGGATGCGCACGGCGTAGGTGGTGGGGTTGAAGGGGAAGTCGCCGTACAGGTAGCACAGGATCACCACGTGGTACGGCAGCCAGCAGATGCAGAACAGCACGGTCACGATGATGATCATCTTGGTGACCTTGCGCTTGGCGCGCTTGGACTCGGACATGCCGTCCAGCGGGTCCACGGCGGTCCACAGGTACTTGATCGTCCGGGTGTAGGACAGGCTCACGATCAGCACGGGCACCACGTAGCCGAACATGAAGGTGCACGTGTCCAGCACCTTGCGGTTGTCCGCCTCCCAGCCCGGGATGCAGACGGTGCTGTTGTCGTAGTCCACCAGGTCGTAGTAGCTGAGGTAGGGGCCGGCGAACACCAGGGACAGACCCCAGATCACCACCATGGCCACCACGGCGTTGCACGGCGTCCGCAGCTCCCTGGAGCGCAGCGGGTACCGGATGGCCAGGTACCTGGGAGGAGGAAGGACGCGAGTTGAGAGTCGAGGCAGGAGAGGCACCGCTGCCCCCCCCCCCCGCCCCACACACACACACACAGTGGCATAGCAAAGGAGTGAATACTAATTTATAATTCATGCTTTATAATGAATGCCAAGAGATAGACGTCAGTAGAATTCATATTGGGTTCACGTGGAACGCACAGCCAATCAGGCTGGAAATAGATGCTGAGTGATGAGACCAATCTCTACGATGAAGGTGACAATTCTCACCCACACCTTCCATTATGCAGTTGTGCATTAGACTTTACAATGGAAAATGATTTCCCCGGTAGGATCTTCTGATAACAGGAGTGTTTCAGAAGCCGCATGCAAATCTCTGATCCACCCCTGCGGGTTGCTCCAAAAAAAAGAAGGAGAATAGAATTCCCTCTGTGGTGGAACGCACGCTCTCTGTTTATCCCTCCAATCAATGAGGAGCTGGAGAGCGGAGATAGCATCCCGGGTTTTTCCATCCTCGAGAGGAAAGGCTCGTTGTTAGACGCCTCCGTCCTGACGACGCGTGCCCCAGGATGAAGGGGGCTCGGGCCATCAAAGATGACAGGTCATCCTCCCCGAGTGCCGCCAGAGGAAGTAAACGGCGCCTGTGTTTGTTAAGGGTGCCAATTGCACAGGACAAAGATCCACGCGCACCGCCGATATTGATTGAACCCCTTTGTTGCCCAGCAACAGTAATGAGGCGGAGGAGGAGGAGCAGGCGGGGGGGGGGGGGTTCTCTGGCTCGTACAAACAAGAGTATAATTTCCTGTCCAAAGTAAGTTACCCTTACACTTCGTGAAATGCTCAGTTGGTCATTTGACTGAAACTCTGGGGGATTTTCTAGTTTGCTAATTAATCCCTCTGGATAATTGATGAGGCAATTTGTGTCCTCGGCTTTCCTGACCGTGGCAGGACCGAATGGAACGGGCTTCTTTGCTGGTTGAAAGAGCGCGCGTTAACACAAGCTTGGTGGCATTTCTGAGGGTGGCGCCCCGTTTCTCGGATCTGTGTGTGTTCCCGACATCCGCGTTAGTGTCTCGCTTGTAAGCATCTGCCGCTGGCAACGGAGCTCATTATCAACTTTGCCCTGTGCTTCTCCCTGTCGTGTGGCATATCAGTTTAGGATAATGATAGAGGCAGAACTAGTATTGATGTAACACTGGGGTGTGGGTAAAATAGAGTCTAACTAATGACTCATGTGTTGGCCTACAGGCTGCTACAGACTGGTACTTTGCCGTGCAGGGGCAGTATCCCAAACGTGCCTACAAGCGAGGTGACAGGCAACAGGAACTCGTTCTTCAATCACCTCTCCCCCCCCCCCCCCCCCCGCTGTCTTTAGTCAAAGAACAGTTAAAGAACAACAGTTAAAGAACAACCGCTTGACCGTGACGCTCTGTGAGACGTGATGTGAACATACGTGAAAATACGTGAACATACGTGAAGATATGTCAACGTAGGTGAACATACGTGAAGATACGTCAACATAGGTGAACATACGTGAAGATACGTCAACATAGGTGAACATACTTGAAGATACGTCAACATAGGTGTGAACATACGTGAAGATACGTCAACGTAGGTGAACATACGTGAAGATACGTCAACGTAGGTGAACATACGTGAAGATACGTCAACGTAGGTGAACATACGTGAAGATACGTCAACGTAGGTGAACATACGTGAAGATAGGTCAACGTAGGTGAACATACATGAAGATACGTCAACGTAGGTGAACATACGTGAAGATACGTGAACATACGTGACGGCACGCACCTGTCCCACCGACACGGCGGCCAGCGTGAAGCTGCTGGCGTACATGGTCAGGTTGATGAAGAAGTGCACCACCTTGCACATGAAGGAGCCAAACACCCAGCCCTCCAGGGAGTAGATGGTGGCTTGGAAAGGCACGCAGAAGATGATGAAGAAGAAGTCGGCCACGCTGAGGTTGAGGATGAAGAGGTTGGTGGTGTTGTAGCCCACCTGGCCGCTGCGCAGCAGCACCGCCAGCACC
>JAXIVH010000021.1:5991373-6027393 GCA_036785325.1 Urophycis tenuis | reverse complement strand
GCAATTAAATAAAGTCCCTAAACGGCGGTGTGACACAAATACCAATGGTGTGATTAGTCTCTGCGTTCAATATCTGCTTCGAACATTGCATCGTCGTTATCTCATTACCTCGAAGAGCCCCCGCTTGGTTACAATTCATTTCTCAGGAAGCGAGGAACAGGGAGAAAAAAAAAAATATAAATAAATTGGGCACGTACATTTACGCGCATAACATTGCGCATACACACACACACACACATACACACACACACTCGCACACACACACACACACACACACACATTAGACACACACACACACACACACACACACACACACACACACACACACACACACACACACACACACACACACAGACCTAGTAGGCAGATGTGTGTTTATATATAGGTGTCATATATATATATATATATACATATATGATACCACTGGTATTTGCTTGTATTCAAATCAGGAGCCCACATCCACGCCACTCATTCGTAGTCCTTCTGTCATTTCGGTTTGGAAACAATGCGACTTTACAATGATGGCAAAAACTCAACCAAAAGCACAATTTCATCAATTGTATTTTTATACAGCGTTTCTGACCACATTTTTACAAGTAGGAAATATATATATATATATATAATGGAGAATATTCCCCCATCAATGAGTGATGAAATCGTCAGCAAATTAGATTGCCGCGTTGCTTGGCTGAGGGGTGCCCAGGGCTGGGTGCTTACAGTCTGTTCTCGTCATCTGCCTCGTTATGCCTCCACTCCACCGCCACCTACCTCCACACCTCACCGCCACCTATCTCCTCCACCTCCACCACCACCTATCTCCTCCACCTCCACCTACCTCCCACCACACACCACCTCCACCCCCACCATACCTCCTCCACCTCCACCACCACCTACCTCCACCACCACACCACCTCCACCCCCACCATACCTCCACCACCTCCACCACCTCCACCTCCACCTACCTCCACCATCACCCACCTCCACCACCTCCACCTTCCTTCACCACCTCCACCGCCACCTACCTCCACCGCCTCCACCTCCACCTACCTTCACCACCTCCTACCTTCACCACCTCCACCACCACCCTACCTCCACCACCTCCACCTACCTTCACCACCTCCTACCTTCACACCTCCTCCTACCTTCACCACCTCCACCACCACCTACCTTCACCACCTCCACCACCACCTACCTTCACCACCTCCACCTCCACCTACCTTCACCACCTCCACCACCACCTACCTTCACCACCTCCACCACCACCTACCTCCACCACTCTCACCTACCTTCACCACATCTACTGCCACCTACCTCCACCACCTCCACCTACCTTCACCACCTCCACCACATCCACCACCACCTACCTTCACCACCTCCACCACCACCTACCTCCACCACCTCCACCTACCTTCACCACATCTACTGCCACCTACCTCCACCACCTCCACCTACCTTCACCACCTCCACCACATCCACCTCCACCTACCTTCACCACCTCCACCACCACCTACCTTCACCACCTCCACCACCACCACCTACCTCCACCACCTCCACCACCACCTACCTTCACCACCTCCTCCACCAACACCACCATACCTTCACCACCCTCTCGTAACATAAAGTCCAGCTGCTGAAGAGCTTGGGTTTGTCATTTGGGTTTGTCAAGTGTTGGCTGGGCTCGGGTTTATCTCCCTCCGCACAAGCTGCCGCGTTCCACACAACCACACATGGGAATGTGTTTATTGCGTGTGTTGTGTGTTGATCCGGTGTTTGGCTTTTTTCTTGTTTACCTTTGATGTGGAAGCTGAACACAATTGCTCGATGACTGTCTGCAGTTGTTGGAAAAACCTCGGTTCAATAGCACTACACCCCCCCCCCCTACCTCCCTTTTGTATTTTGGTTGCTACACTGGGAGGATCCCGCGGCTGCCGGTCAACTTCGTGTCTCGGGCAACCGTCTCTACCACCATCATCCTCCGGTTGTTCATGGAAACTAAGAATATGTAGCGCTGCCTCCCCTGTTGAATACCAACGTCCTGAGGTAACGTTTTCTGAGGTAAGGGTACCCCCCCCCCCCCCCCCCCCACACCACCCCTCCCACCCCCCCCCACACACACACACGCACATATGCACACGCGCACACACACTTCATTTGCTTAAAGATACAAATCTCCAACGCAATCACGCTTATCGTCCAGCTCGCTCTATTGTTGCCGTGGGGATGAATCACAGCTGCGATGAGTACCGCCATGCATCATCCTCTGCGTCAACAGCGGCAACCCCCTTGCGTGAGATCACCTCGATGCCCAATCGTGTTGACAACAGAGTAGTAGTAGTAGTAGTAGTCGTGGTGGTCATCTGCATGAAGACAAGTCGCCACCGAGAGACTTCCTGCTTTAGCGTGGTGTGAGCATTCGAGGCCCGCGTCGCCATGACAGCGGCTTCACGGTTTGCACAACAAGCTGTGGGAAGAAATGCCACTTTAGTTGAACGTTTAATGTCAGTGCATTTCGCACAACAAAAGCAGTTTTGCCTTGATAATCCGTGTATGTTACTCTCGAGCATTGTTTATGGATATATATGGATCCGTATGTCAGAAATAATTTGGGGGTCTTTTAAAAAAAAAAAGTATAAAATAAAACTAAGTCTAAGTCTAAAATGTTACTTTGTCACACACCTTGGACAAGCGTGCAATTGTGTCATCAACCTTGACAGTCTTCACGTGACCGATCAGTGACATGACCCCCATTTAAGTCATCAGCCATTGGCATCATAAGACATCTTAAAGACCAACTATCAGGCCTTGTGCTTCTTACATTATGAATGATACATAACACACACATAATACACATAACTCTACTTGCTGTGGGTTTGTATTCCCCAGTGTTGAAGGTGGAGTAAAGGGGCATTTAGCAGACACTTTTGTCCAAAGTGACTTACAATCAGTACATGTGTGAGGGTTCAACATGTGGACAGTTGGAGGTGGTGGGGGGGGTGGAGTCAAGGGGATCGAACCGCCGACCCTACGGTCAGCGGACGACCCGCTCTGCCCACTGAGCTCCTGCCGCCCCCCGAGTCATGATATAGCAACATACAGAGCGGCACGGTGTGTGTTGTGTGATACTCTGCTCCGGCAAAAGCCTCCGTGTGACTGAAATAGCAGCTGCGGGCTGCAGTAGTGCAATCATCAAAACCGCTGTATTCACCTCTTTGTTATCCGCCATCCCAAGACGACACTCCGACGACCCTGAGCGTTGTGATGACGCCTGCGACGAGTGGACTCGCCGCCGCTCGCCATCCTCCTACTCCACGAGGACGCTACAATGGGACGACACGCGCCCGGCCTCCCGCCTCGCCGCACGCGTGGCCCCTCAGAGCGCCGCTCGGCCCGCCCCGGAGGACGCGCGGGCCGGCCTTTGTTTGGAAGCGCTTGTTTGGGAGCGCGAGTGCCCTGTGCGTGTGTTTAGCGTCGACGCGGCGCCGACCGCCCATTGGGGAACCCATCAATGTGGCGCCCGCGGCGGCCGCTTCAGTGTCACCGACGGAAATGTCAAGGCAGCGGCGATGGTCGCCATGGTAACCACGGACGACGATAACAATGACAACAATAACAACAATATAAATAGCGATCATAATAATGTGAGCCCGCCGTTGTCGTCCACGATCACTGCTCACGGGAACAATGTGCTGTTAGTGCTTTAGATGTTTGCTTTGGAAATGTATTGTAATAATTTGGATGTATCGATGTTGTAATAATGTAATACTGTCGAGTGTTTTAAGTGAGGTGGACTCAAAGTATTCAAGCAGACAGACATGTAGTCTATATGTCATTTCCTTTACCATCAGATTGACCACAATCACAACAGAGATCATTCTTGAACTGAGAAGGATAAATGTAGCGCTATCTTAAAGTGCAGAATAAACCCAGAATAATCTATAATCAATAATCTATTCAAGGTAGAGGATGATAAACACTGACCCAATGTCTGTTCCCTTTTCTCCCTGTATATCTTTATTTTCTACAGTCATCAAGTGAATTGGAAGTATCACAGAACGGTGGTTATTTCTTGGAGCGACAAGGTTTCAACCACTACGTCTTTACACTCAAAAGAGCGAATTAATTCAAGGCCGAAGACAGAGTTGTGCAACTCGCTTGGCAGCAGCAGTGTGACGTCACAGCGCCGCGATTGAAAATGCAGGGGCTTTGTGTGTGTGTCGTGTGTGTGTGGAGGAGGCGCGCAGTATGCAGTACAGAGACACGCGCCACGCACGAGCCCACATTCGCCCACGTTCGATGCCTTGAGAGCCCCCCAGAGCTCAGAGAGCACAGGAGTCGTCACTATAGCCGGGGGGCTCAGGTGGGGCCAGCAGCGTCAGCCAGCAGCGTCAGCGAGCGTCAGCCTGCCACCTGAGTCGCCACTGTCACTTAGATCACGATCAAAGCGGTGGACTTGGGTTTGTGATAGGCATACGCGCACACCCATATGCGCGCGCACTCACACACACAAACACACGCACACGCACACACACATCGTACAGTCAGAGCGAGAGCGAGAGAGGGAGAGGGAGAGGGAGAGGGAGAGGGAGAGGGAGAGGGAGAGAGAGAGAGAGAGAGAGAGAGAGAGAGAGAGAGAGAGGGAGAGAGAGAGGAGAGAGAGAGAGAGAGAGAGAGAGAGAGAGATAGATAGATAGATAGATAGATAGATAGATAGATAGATAGATAGATAGATAGATAGATAGATAGATAGCAAAGTTTAAACCCAAGTTTTAGGGTTCATAGTTTGCCAATGGCTAGGATTGTGAAACCCTGCTATATAAAAGCGTTCACTTGCAAATTTGTTTACCAATGTATAACCAACGCATCTAGCCTATTACTCATCAATCTAACCACATGACTTGCAATCATGGATTTGGTCTCCAATATGTGTGTCACATCTAAAGCAGAACGAAGGGGAAAGCCGACTTTGTACTAGTCATATGCGCAAGTATGGCAGGCCTATTTCCTTCGGAATATTTTCTGGCAGATTACGATGAGGCGCGACACTCAATGTTTTACTGTCCTCTACTGGGCTACTCGGGTATGTGCGCAAAACGCAAACAAAAGGGGGTGGTATTTTGTTGTCTGTGGGCGTCTTATGTAATAGGATGGTAATTGGGAACACATGGAAGAGGTTTACTCACAGATTCCCCTAGCACTTTGTTTTTGGTGGTTTAGTTAAAAACATAAGTGACATATAATTTTGATAATTCGTTAGCTCCAAAAGAACTGGAATACATTCTGCCTTTCTCAGCGTGAATATGTGAAGGGTCTTGCACATCAACCCACTCGCAAATCCTCTCAGAGAAAACCCTGCAAGATTAATACATTAACAAGAAAAAAAACATGTCAGATAAGAATTCTTTAAAATAATTTATTCTTCATTTATGTTGATATTATCTAACATGATTAGCATATAAAATATACAGAGCAACCCATTGGTAAAAATGAGAATCCTGATGGAGCAGTGTGTGCTTAGATTGGAAGGCGGTAATATCTCAGCAATTTGCAAGAACTTGAACGTGTTTTCCGGTTAAGAATCGCTCTCTAAAAAGGCCCGTCTGTTGAGCGCCAGTGTCCCACGTCCCCTCATGTGTACCACGTGAGGGGAAGAGCAGGGGCTCCTCCGCCTTCATGATAGACTGCAGGTCGAGTTTTTGGTTTCCCTCACCTGGAACGGAAATAAGGGGATACGAAAAATTAAAATCAATTGGTTGACGTACGCAGAATGATTTACTTAAAAGGGACGTTACATTTTGAAATGGCTCGTAATGGCTAAGCTACATCTCACCCGGTGCTACAATAGGGGGTCCTTTAAAAAATAACCTTAGCAAAGTAATCTATTTAAATTGTATGAGAAATATAAAAAAAATAAAATAAAATAAATATATAGTTTAAAAAAATATAAAAAAATATAAAAATATAAAAAATATAAAAATATTTAAAAAAAAAACTAAACAAAAAGGGCGATGAGCCATCCCATATTGCACATGTTTTCCCTCTTTATCATGAAACAGGTTGAATCAGTATGAGCATGAAACACAAGAGAGAGAGAGAGAGAAAGAACTGGAAGAAGCTTCGGTACCTAGGTGCGCTCCGGTTAGCATGCTAACGGCGGCTAAGCTTTCGCGGTACCTGCCTGTCTCTGCTGCTGGCGCCGGAACTCTTCTTCGCTGGCCGCAAGAGCCTGAGCCAGGGCCAGGTCCTCCTGCTCCTGAGGGCTGCACAACAACCACAACCATCATCATCATCATCATCATCATCATCATCACCACCACCACCACCATCATCATCATCATCATCATCACCACCACCATCATCACCATCATCATATCATCATCATCATCACCACCACCACCATCACCATCATCACACCACCACCACCACCACCACCATCATCATCATCATCACCACCATCATCATCATCATCATCACCATCATCATCATCACCATCATCACCATCATCACACATTGTCTCAGTAAAACACCTGAGGAGGACACATTCTGATACACACATTTGACAAACCACTAATAGTCGGTGTCACATTTCCGGAATGTCAATGTCGGCCTTTAAAAACTTAAATGTCCGGCCGTTTCCGCATAAAATCTGTCTCTTATTGGGATCTGTCAAATTGTTCTGGTTCAATCAGACACTCTAAGCGTTGGTATTGACCAGAGCTCCCGTAGGGTACTGTGATGACGACCTGGGTTTAAGTCTCAACCACACGCGTCATATCCCTCCTCTAAAGCCCTGCCAGGCTGTCGAGAGTGAGACTGCAGGGTCCCATGTGACCTGCTGCTGAGTGAGGGGGTGAGTGACACCGGTGAGACGGTGGGACATAAACAGCAGGGGATTACTCCACCAGTACTTAGAAGGGAGGGAGGGGCTTTGCTCACCTGAGGGTGGGCGCTGGTCTCGACTCGGCCAGGGACATCTCCAGCGCCCTCTGAAGGCCTGGTCCTCCGTCTGACGGAGCAGAAGCAAGCAGAGGAAGAGTAAGAGGAAATAGCTTGGCTTGGTTTCCGAGACAACGAGAGTCAGCAAACGCTTGGCTTCCATAACAACAAACAACAGGCACATTCAGTACGTTTACATGCAGCAAGAAATTTGAATTTCTGATCGGATCAGATAATGACATGCGTAAGACCGGATCACTTGTCCGAGTATACATGCCGTTCAGAGAATCGGATCAACAGCCGGAGCATGGGCTGACTCTGGACGCTATGTGGCGCTGCGCATGTGCAGAATGCACTGCGCGTGCGCAGAATGCAAAATCCGATTCAGATCCGATTGCTGAGTATACATGCCGTTAAAAGTCCCGACTATGATCGAATTATCCGGGTGTAGTTATCCGATTTTAGATGTCCGAAATAGGTCCGAAGTAGGTCGGATTAAGGTGTTTATATGCACTTAAAAAGTCCGAACGATGTCTTATACGATTAGAAATTCGAATTTCTTGCTGCATGTAAACGTACTGATTGAAACAGCTCTGCTCTAAGGCTGTGTGAGTGAACCGTGTGGAGAGCTCTGCTCTTAAGGCTGTGTAAGTGAACCGTGTGGAGAGCTCTGCTCTTAAGGCTGTGTGAGTGAACCGCGTGGAGAGCTCTGCTCTTAAGGGCTGTGGTGAGTGAACCGTGTGGAGAGCTCTGCTCTTAAGGCTGTGTGAGTGAACCGCGTGGAGAGCTCTGCT
This sequence comes from Urophycis tenuis, assembly GCA_036785325.1. Lineage (NCBI taxonomy): Eukaryota > Metazoa > Chordata > Actinopteri > Gadiformes > Phycidae > Urophycis > Urophycis tenuis. The sequence continues at coordinate 6,019,666 of JAXIVH010000021.1, read as the reverse complement.
CTTAAGGCTGTGTGAGTGAACCGTGTGGAGAGCTCTGCTCTTAAGGCTGTGTGAGTGAACCGTGGAGAGCTCTGCTCTTAAGGCTGTGTGAGTGAACCGTGTGGAGAGCTCTGCTCTTAAGGCTGTGTAAGTGAACCGTGTGGAGAGCTCTGCTCTTAAGGCTGTGTAAGTGAACCGTGTGGAGAGCTCTGCTCTTAAGGCTGTGTGAGTGAACCGTGTGGAGAGCTCTGCTCTTAAGGCTGTGTGAGTGAACCGTGTGGAGAGCTCTGCTCTTAAGGCTGTGTGAGTGAACCGTGTGGAGAGCTCTGCTCTTAAGGCTGTGTGAGTGAACCGTGTGGGAGAGCTCTGCTCTTAAGGCTGTGTGAGTGAACCGTGTGGAGAGCTCTGACCTTAAGGCTGTGTGAGTGAACCGTGTGGAGAGCTCTGCTCTTAAGGCTGTGTGAGTGAACCGTGTGGAGAGCATACCAGGCCTGCCTGGAAGGAGGCTGATGCTGGGATGACATTCTGTGCTGAAGGGGCGGACACCGAAGTGGGGCATTCGTCTGGAGGCACTGCAGAGGAAAAGAGGTTCAAAGGCAACGTGAACTTTAGTGTCCATCCCAACCATGCAATTAGTGCAAGTGATTACACAGAGGATCGAAATAGCGTTTCCCCATACTCACACATTGTGCAGTAGTAATTGTAACATACAACGTATGGCATATCACATAACATAATAGTGCAAATATACACCCAGACAGACAGTGGGCGTATACATTATACAGAATAGAAAAATTGACAGTGTGATTCCATGATGATAAGATGCTGAGGTGCAATAAAAAAAGTGCAATATGGCAAAGTGCAAAAGTGCAGAGTAGCAGAATAGCTTAAAGTGTGAAACATAAAATCCCCCAAAAATGTTTACTTTGCAGTAAAAAAAAGGTACCCTTAATATTATTCTGATATATTTAACATAGGTCAGATAAACTCTTAAGAGCAGAGAGATAATGAGAGGAACTTCTTCTGGTGTCTTTAACCCCTATTTGAATGACCTTACCCAACACCTTAAGAACTACTTAGTAAAAGTAAAGTCTTCGCTGCATCAAAATAGGGAAATTGCGAACGCATGCACTTTCAATTCATCCGAATCAAAATTAAGGCCATGACAGATTGAAGCGGAAATGGGCCAGACAAGATTTTGAGATTGCTTCTGATTAACAGAACAACTCCAATCACTATTTATATAGACAAGGGGGTCATCTGGGATCCAGCAGTCCGACCACGTTGTAGCAGAACCTACTTATTATTGTAAGTCATTCCAACATTCCGTCATTCCGAATGTGTGTCTGCATTGTTTTAAGTATGTGTGGGCCATTTTGCTATTTTTATGGCCTCTTATCTTTTCTCCCCTTCTCCATTTATTGCTTTGTTTTAAAAACAATAATTGAATGCACTATTACTGTGGCAGCTACTACAATCTCGTCATGTCTTGGATGTGATGACAATAAATACTTCTTGAATCTTGAATCTTGAATCTTGAAGTCGCTTTGGACGAAAGTTTCTGCTAAATGCCCTAAATATAAATGGGTAGAGAGCACAGAGCTTGGGCCAGATGACCTGCTGCATTCTAACAGAAGCTATTCTAACAAAGGAACCTATTCATTTTAATAAGGGTATTTCTTCATTGGGCATCCCTCCCAAGCATCCACTCATCACGGCTCATCACAATCTGCCTTCGTTTGATGCTGTCTGATGTCATTCCATGGAGGAAAAAAAAACAAAAACAAGAACGATCCGGTCCGCACCGTGTCCTCCACCTGCTTCACGCACGCTTGCACTTCAAACACCCCGCGACAGAGAAGCCCCGCAAAAAACACACCACCGCGGGCGGTTGCAAGGCTTCCATCTGCGACACGTAGCATGAGCTAGCAGAGCGTAGCGGCGCGACGCTAACAACCTACCCGGTGCTGTGGCTCCGTGCAGCGGCGGGTGCCGGCACTGTACGAGGCGGGCCTGGAGAGTCCCTGGCTGGAGGAGGCGGAGCTGGAGGCAGTGTGGGTGGGGACCCCTGGGCCCGCGATAAAGCAGCGCTCCTGTGTAGAGGACGGGGGGGATTGGGAGTGGGATCATTACACAGCTCATCTGATGTGGAGGAATTTAAAGAAAAAAAACACGTCAAGAGCTGTATATCTCGGGGATGGATCTCGAAAATCAAACAGATTGCATTACGATTCTAAGCCGGCAAAGACTTCCAAGCGCAAATTCTCAATTTACAACGGCGGCGCCGGCGAATCAGGTTCCACTTCAACAAGAAGGGGTCACCGCGCTTCACATTCATTTAGGACATTTAGCTTAAAATAAGACGCTTTTATCCAAAGCGACTTACAAAGAGTACATTTGTCAGAAGACGGTGAAACATTTAATTGCTGCCAATACAGTGAGATAGTCACCAGAACAAGTTTCATGCATTTCAATTGCTAGGTCAACCATTGCTCGTATACAACATCTTCCCTTCCTCCCTCAACCGGGAGGAAGGCGGACCCCGTCGGGCCGTACCCAGCTTTGGAGACGGGCCTGCCGTCCGTCTTGCAGTCGTGGTCCAGGGGGTGCCGGTGCTTGAGACAGTAGTTGAGGTGGCACTGGTCGCACGTCACGCGGATCATCTCCTTCTGCTTACAACCCCCCCGGAGCATTTATTGGTGAAGATCTAACAGAAGAAACAACAAGAGAGAGAAGAGATAGAGAATGCGTGACGGTCCGACTCCGGTTTGGAATGGGTCTGCGGCGTGCTGTTGACCCGAATGGTGCGTGTTGGTGCGGATGAGCCGAGCCGAGCCGAGCCCAGCAGACTGACCTTCCTCTTGCGCTGAGCGGGGTCCGACTTGCAGTCCCGGTCGATGTGTTCTCCCACTTTGATGTCGGGCATTTCCCCTCGCTTGATGGGAATGGGAACGTTGCACAGGGGACACACAGGGACCTGGACATCCTACACAACACCACGGTATTGATTTGAAACACATGGTGATGATGATGCACACCCAGGCTGTGGGATCAATTACGACGAACCAACTTTTAATCATTCATCTGGAATAATGGCAATGTGGGCACATTTTGAAGACAAATTCTTGACTTTGCATTTAGAAAAAAACACACACCCACACATAGATATATTATAGATATGAATATCAAATACCTTCATGTAAGACGATGTGCATTGTGGGTTTGCATAGGTTATGTGGTCCTTACAGAAATGTCGTCGCAGGCGTCACATTTCATCGGAAGAAAATCTATAAGGGACAATGTTTTTATTGTTAACTATGCTGTCAAAATCTCTCTCTCTCTCTCTCTCTCTCTCTCCTCTCTCTCTCTCTCTCCTCCTCTCTCTCTCTCTCTCTCCTCTCTCTCTCTCTCTCTCTCTCTCCTCCTCCTCTCTCCTCTCTCTCTCTCTCTCTCTCTCTCTCTCTCTCTCTCACTCTCTCCTCTCTCTCTCTCTCTCTCTCTCTCTCTCTCTCTCTCTCTCTCTCTCTCTCTCTCTCTCTCTCTCTCTCTCCTCACCTAAGCGCTTGCAGGTCTTTCAGAACAATGCTCGCCCAGGTGAGGAAGCTCCATGGTATAGGTAAGTGATGTGGCCAAATGAGGGAAAAAAAAAGCAATGTGGCCTTGGACGATCTGGAAGGAGAGAATTGACAAAACATTGTCAATCAAAACGACTCACATAAACATACAACATGAACTCACAAAAATCAATTAAGTTTAAGTGATGGCGACTTTGCCAGAAAACGCAAAGTCATAACAAGCGGCAACACTAAGGCCCACACTACTCTGGATTGTGAATGGCACCCGGTGAGACAATGACAAAGCAACAAACACAGCACACACCGATGCTGCTTAGTCATACTACAACCATATGCTAAACCCCACGCAACAAGCTACATATTGATAAATCATGCTGACGCGTAAACTAGCGTGGTAATCCAGATCACTGACAAGGGTTTGACACTTCCGACAGCTGCCCGTGTATCTGAACGGGACACTGATTGAATATTATTGAAATCATGATAGTGGCCCTGCCAATACTGTCTGTGTCATGATCTGGACCGTTCTCACGAAGTGGTGGGAATCATGATCCGATCACACCTACAAGGCCTCAAGGTGGGCCAGGCGAGGAGCTGCGGTTCAGGCTGCCCAACTCCAATGCTGCCAATACTAATGGTCTAAACAAATCATACATCTATGATACGTCTAGAAACGAGGTTCATCTGTATTACAACGTGTGGCGTGTCTCTGTCGTATCGTGTTCACAGTCTTGTGTGGGTGGAAAAGCACATTCACACGACAATTAGCAACACCGAACCAGCGAACCACTAAGCTAACAACAACATTGCGCTCCACGCCGTTCAGGTGTCGTCGATTTGGCTCGAATACAGATCTATAAAACGATCGACAAGTCCGCCATGTCGAGGACAGTCCGCTCCGTCTTTAAAAGATCAATTAGATATTGATAAGTAGCTTAGCTCACGATGCTAGCATATTAATTAGTTTGTTGACAGCTAGCTAGCTAGCCCGCTTGCTAACCGTTATTGTAGGATCACACTGCAGTTAAAATACAAGAAAACACAATCATCACTTACCAAATCACGCTGTCCTGCTTCCCTGCTACTTCGGAAACGGTGACCGTATATTCTTAGACAATGGTTAATAATATGACGTTTATATATGTCGCTGTGCTGGCTTTACTTTTTCACTTGTTGTTGGCTAACCTGAAGAATGATAGAGCCAGCGGGTTGCTGAGTGTTTTGATGTTGGTCAAGCCCCGCCCATGACTCAGTGACGGTATGCCTGGTTAGCCCCTCCCCCCAATGACAGATAAATTAATCAGGCCGTCCATACAACTATCTCAAATTGTCTTAAGAAACATTAACTCTACAAGTTTCTTCTTGCGATTTTATCTTACGTTTCTTATCTTTTATCTTTCCTATCTTATTTTACACGTAATGAAAACGATACGACGTGACCTTACTCAATCGGCATTCCACTTTCAGAACAACTCTATATTCCCGAGTGCAGGCACTATGACGTTAGCAAATTTTGGACTCTCTTGTGTGATTACATATTTCTACCACATGATGGCAGCAAACCTCTTCTACAGTCAACCAAATCAGCCCACGAGCAAAGCGATGCGTGTGCGCTCGTCTGTGTGCGTGTGCGTGTGCGCGTGTGCCCGTCGGTGTGTGTGTGCGTGCTGGGTTGATGGGTTGTTCTGGTCAATTAATACGCTTGACATTTAGATCTATCTTTATTGCCTCACTATTTTTGCACCATACTTATCCAGTTAAAATAATGTATTCCAGTCTGAGAACTTCCCATGGCACCAAAGTCACCTTCTGTGTGATCTTGTCAAACGGCTAAACGCCCGGTCAGAAACACTTCTGCCGCCGCTTCGAAGGACCAGAGGGAGCTATTTTTTCAATTTCCCCTGTCAAGTCTGTGCCTTTCAAAATGATGACCTTTCAGGTCACCGCCGTGCGCTTTCACACACTCGCCACAATGCTGGCACACCACACGTCACAAATTCAGCCCCACGAGGCGACAGGAAGCAGTGTGTCGAGGCAGAACCATAGGTTAACTCATTTGGAGTGGAGTGGACGTCCGCAGACAAAATTGAATTATCCCGGAATTCCACTATATAATAACCTCTAGGTAAAACATAGGGCTTTTTTTTTCGTGGGTCGGGCGTTTGTGTCGCCCATAATCACGAATTGCGGTCTCAAAAGGGGTTCACAGCCCACCTGATATACCATACACTCTCCATAAGCCCCCTAAAGGGCAAGGAAAAAACCCTGAGACACCTTGAGAAGGGACGCAGAAGGGGGAGCCCTTCCTTCTAAAGAACAGTTAAGGGTCAATTCAACGGGGCAATTAGGTGCCAAATTGGGCAGACATATAATGCTATATAGGTATGCTACATACCAATATATGTCTGCCCAATTTGGCAGCACCAGACACAAAGGTTAAAGTAAGAATGTGTTAGAAAATAGTGGAGATTTCCGGGGTTACCTGTACCTCCTGTACAGGTTATGCATATAGCACCCCCCCCCCCCCCCCCCGGCTTGTGCACCGGGAGAACAGAGATTCTTCTCTCTGTCTTGGAACACCTGGCTAATACGCCGCTAATTCTGCTGCCAGATGGCTGGTCTCTGGAAACACCTGGCCCATCAGCCAGATCTCTTCGTGTGAGGAGTGCGGGCTGCCTCCGCAACTCCGGTGGACGCACGCGATCATTTCTCACATCAAGACGTCATTACTGTACCGTGCAATCCTCCGCCTCGCTATGGATGCATTGGGTTATCGGTATTGATCACAGGTGTGTTATCAGAGTGCGGCTAAACGCCTGTTCTCGTACCTTCCCCCTTATCGATTGGACTTATGCACGCACGTTTAGTGTCACGATGCAATTTGGGGTGTGAATGGGGTACATGGCATTTTGCGTGTGTGTGTGTGTGTGTGTGTGTGTGTGTGTGTGTATCTGTGTGTGTGTGCCACAGGTCTAAGAAAACATCCATGACAAGAGCTCAGAAAGGATTGGATTTGTACAATTCTCACAGTTGTTGTTGTTGTCATGCACACAAACACACCCACATGCACGCACGCGCGCGCGCACACACACACACACACACACACACACACACACACACACACACACACACACACACACACATACATACATACATACATACATACATACATACATACATACATACACACATGCATAGCTACTTACACACATAAGCCTCTTGTCACCTACATTTTCACCATTTGGGATTAGGATGAATGTTCCCAACATGGGCTTCACTTTTTCCCGTAGATTTGAAATATTAGATTGAAGTTGAATAATACGCACTGAGTCTAACAGCACACCCTTCATCTAGGAAGCTGTAATAACAGGGCAAAATGCAGGCGGTGAAAAAAAATGCAAATTATTCTGCACAAAGGCTCCTCACAAATTGGCGTCACCATTTCTCAAATTATATCATTACTATATTTTGAAAATGTTAATCTGTTGAGCGGATTTCCCGGGGGAGTTGAGTAAATTAGTTCTATTTCCGAACTGCCTCTCTGCAAAGGCACGGGAGCGACAAGCACCTCTGATTTGCTGATTACAATTACACTCCCCAGTTTGGGCTCCTTCAAGCATTGATAATTTTCGGCATATTAAGCACGTTTTAGCAAAGGTGATAAGTCAGTTTTAATTGAAATGAAATTATTATTCTAATGGAAGTTTGGTTATTATTATTAGGAGGCACTAGTCATTCTAGCTCCATTTTTTAATATATAAATGCGGCGAGTAAAAAGATTTTGAAGGGCATTAGGGTGTCAGGATTGAATGAGGTAATTTGAAGGGAATTACTTTCTCTTCTATCAGAAATGAACTGAATTAAAAGTCCGAATCAATCGCTTTCACTTCTCCATTCTACTTTGACAGCAGTACAATTACAGATAATTAGATGGAGGAAACTTTTAATTGTGGGATTAGAGGGAGAGAGAATTTGTAGGATCAGAGAAAAATTCGGAGCAGAGTTTTCTTGCTTTAAATCGAATCAAAGGATTTGCAAGCTTAAAATGGCAACCAGCTTTTTACTGTTTAATTGGAATTGCATCTAGTTCATCCAAATCATCCAAAACAATTAATTTAGATTTAATTCTATAATTATCATCAAATCGAATAATAATATAATAATACAACCTAATTTAGATAGTTAAAATTTAACGTGCGTGAAGTTAATTGAGTAATTAAAGTCCTAAACTGCTGCCTATTAATTTGCCTGTCTAATTAAAACTGAATTTAATTCCGTGTTGGTAGAGAAGGAATCAGTGTTGGATTGGCGTCTTGATTAAGACTGGGTTTTATTTAGAATGTATTATGTTTGCCATACCGATTATGTCACGCCCATACATCAACAGAGAAATGTATCGATTTTTGATGAACTTGTTATTTGGCGAGGTCAGTGACATCATAGGCCTAAAACAGTGAGATCTCAACCCAGACAGCAACAACAGCAGCACACGTCACTGTACGTTTTACAGAATGAGCCAAGCGTAAATGAAACACATCTCCATTATTAGCACGATTGGCCGATTGTGAGGATGATATCGATACATACATGGCCAAAGGATTGGCTCTGAGGAATACGCCTATCGCTCTTGCGATGAGTGAGGGAGTGAGTGAGTGGGTAAGTGAGTGAGTGAGTGAGGAGGTGTACGTTTGTGTATGGGAGGCATTATGTGTGTGTAAGAGACGTTTAATGTAACGTCATGTTGTCATGTTTCCATTCAATTGGTTTGATCGTGAAATTTGACCTCGTGGTCTCTTATTGGCTTCCAAAGCTGTTATTAATTCTCAATAAGATTATTGGAATGTATAGTCCTCATAACAGACTGATAGCGCAACAAACAAACATACAAACAAACAAACCAATAGATATGGCTTAGTAAACATCATTCCACCGACAATTCCAGCCAGGAACCTCTCATTTGACAAGATATTTATCACGTATGGTTGAAACTTAATCAATTACTTATAGGCCCAATGTTTTTTTATTGATTTAGAGCATCAATGTATGCAATACAAAGATAGTGTCATTCAAATCTCTAGAGTAAATGTGTGTATATTCACTACATAACCTAAAGCAATAACTCTCACGAGTTAGAAATGCATTCTGTTTAGTATGTTTTTTTTTTTTTTTTTTTGCATAGCTGCCACATGGACCCGTTACAGGAATGAAACAAGACAAGGCAGCAGAGCGGCTGAATGCTGGCCTTATAACGTCTTATTATCGGGTTAATTAAAGCTAGAATCTGACAATGTCACCCAGTTGTAGGGGGGGGGGGGGGGGGGGGGGGGGGGGGGGGGATTAAATGCTGTGTCTCAGGAGACTGTGTCAAGGGCCGCTTTTCATTGCGGCGGTGTTGGACATCGGCTCTGCTCCGGATCGACCAGAAAAAAAAAGAAAAAAGAAGCAATTATTGAATTTTAGATCTTCAATAAAAAAGGAAATAAAGGCGCCGAATTATTCATAAGATTGTAAACAGCGTGAAACACTAACTTGTAAAACAAAGGAATATAAGTCTTCAAAGACAACCCAAAAGTGCTGGATAAATACAAAGGGGTAGGGGGGGGGGGGGGGGGGGAAGAAAGATAATTTCTAAAGGGGTTCATTAAAACGGAGGGGCTGCACATTAAAATACAGAGGGCCGGGGTCAAGTGACGAGTGGATTATATACTTTCTCATAATAATATTAATTAAACAATTTGTATGCTAATAGGGTAACAATTACCGCATCTTCTGTTGAGAGATTGGGGTTATTACAACATGCCGATCCCGGAGCCAAGGGTCAGGGAACAGAGTGGGCTGCAGAAAAAAAATCACCCCCTGATTAACAGTATGACAATGCCAGACATGGAATAAATAAAGTCGAATTAATTATTTGAAACTTGATAAGTAGGCATGGGCTGTAGTCGCTGCAGGCCGCTTTAATGCACGCCGACAGAGCTATGTGACTATAGCTTTTATTATAGTTTTAGACTATATATATAATATATATATAAAACGATAATGAATGGATGATTATCAACCGTTTTTGTTTTTGCAGAAATTGACACATGCCAAATATGCTGCCTATTCTATTCTATTCTGCCTAAAGTCTACAGAACCTTGATATGTTGTATAACACAATGGTTGGCCCTATGTCATGTTATCTCATATAAGCTATTATATTACATTGTTATTATGAATAATTGTCAACTATAAATAGGCTTTTGTGCTTTTTGTACTTTTGTGCTGCAATTAACCTAATGAAAGAGAATTACATGGGTAAAAAAAACTATAGACCAACCTGCCCTCTCATGCTATTTTCTTTTGTATTTTAACGGTTGTCTTAGTCTTTCAACACCCGCTGTGTGAAGTGACAAAACACATTATATGTGTGCGTTGCGGTATCTCCCAACGTCGGCTAAATGCATATATTCCATTTAATAAGCTCCATTGGCTTCGCCCATCTAAATGCCCCGTAATTGATTGCCCCCCTTAATTGCAGCGCGGCTACTATTTGTTTAACCCACATAAAATATACAGCAATTGTGTGCAACGTGAGCCAAAGTTAAGGAGAACCAACAGAAACTAACATCCAAAGTGATCCCGCCCCGCGTTTCCCCCTCCGCGTTTCCACGCGAGCTCTCCTGCTCGCCGGGGTCCCCCGTGTAGTTACAATGTAGTTCTTATCAAAGCCCCCCTGTCTTGTTGTGACAGCTCTGATATTGTTTATTGAGGTGGATGTCAGGTTTAATTAGCAATCGATATGAAAAGCGTTTGCAGACCCCGTCTCTGACGTCAGAGTCGATTACCGTTTCTCATTGGTCTCAAATTCCCAAAGCCGCGGCTAATTATTGGAAGGTTCATGTGGATAAAGTACAGCTCATCCCTCCCTTCACATCATGTCCCCTGCTCGTTGGCCACGCTCACTGCATGCTTTTTAAATTCACATCGCCAGCCTCAAGACGTCGTTCCCTTTCGCCTGCGGGATGATGGACAGCAGGGGTTCTGGAGCCACCCAATGCCCAGTTCGGAGGCTCTCTCGGCGGGATGGTGGGTTTTCCGTACCATCTGAGCCACCATCATGTTTACGAATTAGCCGGTCATCAACTCCAATCTGCGACTGCGGTTCCTTTTTCAATAGACGGATTACTTAATGGGTCCTGCACGGCGTCTGTTGTTAATTCCAACCCGCTCTTGTCTTCGGGCTGCGGTATGAATGGAGATAACCAGTACAAACTGACAGGTAAGGCAACGATTTTATACGAATTAGCCTATCCCTTTTTTTATATACACACACACACACGCTCACGAAATTGACGGGTTATGCACAAAAAAAACCCCCAACAAGACACGATCGCATATTTTGCGGTGTGTATGTGTGTCTGGGGGGTGGGGGGGGGGGGACATCCGATGCCTTTTTGTAGTGCAAAAGGAGATCCTGATCGCGTTGTGTCGCGACCACCGGGAGCCGAAGGTGTGCGCCATGGCGCGCTGTGTTGTTGTGTCGCCAATAAATGTCACCCAAGTCAAAACACGCGTCCTACACACGCGTTCTTCCTTCCACGGCCCGTTTACCGTATTAAGGTTAAGTTTGGCGAAGGCATAGCAAATCCATCCCCGACATGTCTAACCATCAGCCCCCCAATCGGTGGGCTTGCATCCTCGTTGCAAACCGCATATAAGGCTGTACGTTAACACGCGTTTGTTTAAAAGCAAACAACAACAACAACAAAAAAAGGTGGTGGGAATGCCCAAATGTGCAAAAAATGCAGTTAATGTTGACACTTTTTTTTTTAATCATTTGTATCATTCTCACGTCAGACTCGGGAGATCCAGACAAAGATAGCCCCGGTTGCAAGAGACGGAGAACTCGCACTAATTTCACTGGTTGGCAGCTGGAGGAACTAGAGAAGGCTTTTAACGAGAGCCATTACCCGGACGTGTTCATGAGGGAGGCTCTGGCTCTTCGCTTGGACTTGATAGAATCCAGAGTGCAGGTAAAAAGATCCTAATTCTGTTCCTCTCTTTTGCGTTTCAACTTTGCTCTCTCCATCTCCTGGTTTGCGTGCAAGGTTATAATAATGCATCGACGGCTGTACAATTTTTACAAAAAAAAAAAAAAAAACGTTTGTTGTAGGCTGTGTTGTATTTTTCCCCCCCTCATAAGAACGCTTACGTTAAATAACAATTTTGGACGTGTCGTTATTATTATAGGGAACGTTAAGACGAATTTCCCTACCTCAACAATAGCATCCGATTTTCACATTTTCATTTTCACAAAATGCAGGCAGTACAGGCTGGGGGAGGGGGTGAGGGGGCGCATTCTGTTTTTTGCTAATGGGCCATAGGTTAATGTTTTAGTAATACAAATCAAACAAGAGACCGTACCAATATTTGCTTGTCAAATGGATCAGATTTTAAGACTGAGATTAGGTTGTTCATTATATATTTTTTTTCATGCAAACATTTACAGCCTTCATGCATTTTTATAAATTCAAGGGAAAAAAACAAAACTGAATATACAATATTCTGCATATATAACATAATAGCCGATATTTGTAGGACTATATATTTGTAGTAGCCTATAAAAAAACGATTAATATAGCCTATATATCCACATATATGGACATTATTTATAGGCCTAGGGCTGCAAGCGTAGCCTGTATTTATAATATTCACTATATTTGTAAAATTCACTGTCCATTATTTATAAAAAAAATATATTCTATTTCTATTTCTAATATTATATTTCTAATATTTATATTGTCAATGTGTTGGCTATTAGGCCTACATGCTATGCTATAACATGAGCTGCTAATATAAATGCAATAAAGCCCAAGCACACAACACGTGATCCTACACTGTGTTTATCAACCCAGTCATGTGAACCGAGGCCTGATGTATTATCATTATTGGAACCGCACGGACTATCGGGGTGGTTTCGTGTCTTTGTTTACATGCCATTTATAGGCCCCTATACTTTCGTGCTCTCGTGCATTTTGCGTGCTGCTGACTAATGCCCCAAACCCGGTTGCCCGCCGCAGGTATGGTTCCAGAACCGCAGAGCCAAGTGGAGGAAAAAGGAGAACACAAAGAAGGGTCCCGGGCGACCAGCGCACAACTCCCACCCGACCACCTGCAGCGGGGAGCCATGGACGCGGACGAGATCGCCCGGAGAGAGCTCGACAGACTGGAGAAGAAGAAGAGGAAACAAGAGCGCAGGCTGTTGAAGGCGCAGAACAAACTTCTCCACGGGAACCCTGATTTCCACACGCCCGGCTCGGACAGTGACAGCGGAGTGTCACACGTGACGGACAGCGAGCACACGACGGGCGCGCATTTTAACCCTTCTGCGGGCAGAAAACCAAACGCAAACGAGCTGTGACCAAACGACCCATACTCACACCCACACCACCACCGCCAACACCCACACCACCACCACCACCACACGCACAACCAAAGACAGTCGCACCACGACGCTGGCGGCTCCGAGCTGGACTCGTCGGACAGCAGCCAGCAGTCGAGCTTGTGTGCCAACAGCCGGGCCCTCGAGCCTTCAGAAACTCAACCCCTTTAGTGTCGAGAGCCTCCTGTCGGACTCCAGACCCAGGCGCAAATCAAACGTGGATGGATTCTCTGCCTTACCCCCGTCGCGGCCTTTGATAGGAAAGGGACACTTCCTACTGTACCCCATAACCCAGCCCCTGGGATTCATCGTCCCGCAAACCTCGTTGAAAGCGACCACCACAACACTAACGACGACAACGACGACAACAACAAAAACTGACGTCATTGACAACGCAGAGCGCGGTCGAGGGAATTCGGTGAACTCGGTGGGATGTAAGAACCATGGAGCCATGGACTATAATTGCGACGCGCTGCAAGACGATGACGCGCTGTCGATCAAGGGACAGGTGTAGGCCCGCCGGAGAGAGTGAAGAGCGGCTCACCGCAGAGAAGTCCATCCCGGGCTGCCTTTCTCGGTGGCAAAAGTAGCCAGTCAGTCAGCAGTGGCAGTAATAGTAATAGCAGTGACACGTGTTTCCCCAACGACGTGCGAGAATCTCGGCCCACAGACCCCACCTCCTTACAGGCAGACACAAAAGAGCACCTCCAAGATAAAGACTATTGTGACAATTCAGAGTCAGTCATCACGTATAGTCCAAAAGAAGCGAAGACAGACTCCTGAAAATATGCCCTAAAAAAAACAGTAGCCCAAATCAGAAAAAAAAATTGTTGATATAGATCAAGTGACGAGATTCAGTAGGCCAAAGTTTTATCATAGTCCACCAGAAATGCATTTATAATCTCTAGGCTACATTTTCTCAGCTAATATCTCCATTATGGTGTGTTAGCAAATAGATCTCTCTCTCTCTCTCTCTCTGTCTCTCTGTCTCTCTCTCTCTCTCTCTCTCTCTCTCTCTCTCTCTCTCTCTCTCTCTCTCTCTCTCTCTCTCCTCTCTCTCTCTCTCTCTCTCTCTCTCTCTTCTCTCTCTCTCTCTCCTCTCTCTCTCCCTCTCTTTCTCCCTCTCTCTTTCTCTCTCTCTCTCTCTTTCTTCCTCTTGTGTGTATGTGTCGCGGGTAAAGGTTTGATATTTAATGTCTGCTAAACTGTAAACAAAAAACAAAACAAAAACAAAACAAGACATCAGAACCAACAAAAATCCTCAAAATGTGTAAAAAGGTATTATACTATTTATATATGTAAGGTTTTCGTAAATAAATCTATTGTATACAAGCCCCCTCAAATCGTGTGTATGTGTGTGAGACCTCACATCCAGAAGGGTCTACAGTAGGAAGGGCTTTCTCAAGAAAATCTCATGTTGTACTTTGTATATTGCCTTAACAAATTTATTCATCTATAAGCCCCGTCGAAATGAGGTTAGGCGCCCGAGGCAAAGGACCCGCTCGACTCCTGCAGAGTTTGGATATGAAAGTAATTATTTTCCCGGTGGCTACTGCGGGGATTCAGTTTATTTTAGCTCAAAGGGTTATAATACATTACCGATTTCTAGTGATATGAAATCACATAAACTTCCAAGAATAATAGAATTAGCATGAAAGGCTGGGGTGTCAAATTGAAATAGGAAAATAATAGCCTCGGCAGCTGGGAGTGTGTTTGTGCATATTGGATAGGAGATGGGAATTCGTGGGCGGAATTTTCATGAGCTTTTCACTTTGTCAGGGGCCCTTGTATCCGGCTATATTAAGATAGATGTTCGATGATATCCCTCATTGTTCTGTCGCTTACATTGATGTTTCTGTGTTATCAGCCTATTGATCATGCGTCGGCTGTAATAGGAAGGGTGAAGGCGAACGTGCCTATTTACAATAGCAGAACACATTTGTTCTAATAGGGCTGCTGGTCCCGAGGGGAACGCATGCAGGGGTCCGAGACATCTGCGTCTCCTTCGGAATAAACAGCAAACCGATGACCAACACGGGCCACAGCTGACTTTAAACAAAACTGAACACAACACAAAGGAGGAATGCCTTCATAAACAAACAGATGTCTGTAAAAAAAAACAAAAAAACAACAACACAACACAAAAACCCAACCAAAGTATTTCCAGTCATGAAGCCACGACGCGGTGTCGTTCAAAGCATTGTCGAAATACCCACGAGCACTTGTGGTAGTTTTTTCTCTTTTGGGGTCTCAATTTGCAAATAAATTGAAAATAATCAGAGGGGCAGCTTTACGTCTGAGCCGGTGCAAATGAATTTCTGAGCCAGTGTCCTTTTCAAAATATTTACATAATATTGCAGCTGTTTGCTCTAGGAAGCAATTACTTATTAGGTGGGAGGGAGGGTGGGGGGGATGAAAAAAAGCCAACATGGCACTGAATGGAGAAGATCAGTGCCGTGTGGCTGCAGGCTGCGGTAGCTATAGCTACAGCATAAAACACCCCTAATGAATACCGTTATTTTATAATAATAAAATAATATGAAATCATTGAATGACACAGTTTAAGCCATAGGACGTCGTTTAGGCTGTATACACAGAGCAAAAAATGTGCCCCCCCCCCCCCCCCAAAAAAAAAAAAAAAAAAAAAAAAAACTGGCCAAGGTTTATTTCCCAGATTGAAGTGAAAGGTCGGTTTGAAATAACCTAAAATTGATGTCCCTTGGTTAATTTTTTTTTATCTCTCCTATACTCTTAGGCTATTTGGAACTTATGCCCAGTTCATCCATAATTCATTAGCTCGCCTGAATAGGAGTATCGCTGGCTGCACATTTGGTGGCCTTAAGGTGAAATTAGCGATTTGCTTAAGTAGTTAAGCTTTTTCTTGCCTAAGAGCAGCACGCGTGATTCAAGACAAACCATCAATCGATATGCCCAGGCAGGCCTGCAGGAGCCGTGTCTTCCATGAATCATACTTTATGAATTCAATTTCTACCCAGAGAAATTTTCAATTTGAACGCCAGATCATTATGGGAGAGGGTAAATTGTTTTTGCTCTATTATGCATCGGACGCCATCATTTTTTTTTTTCTAATTACGGAGGTGTCAGGTCGGGCTGTCATGCAGACGCTGAGTTTCAATTTAACTGATCATCGTGCATTCATTTTCCCATTTGATAAATATGCTATCTAGAAGCCGCTACATGCGCGGAATGCTAAAAGAGAGGCGCAGATTGGCAAAGTAATAGAGGCCTGTGTGCGGCAATAAGTGCAGATCAGGCAGCTAATTTAGCACCTCCTGGTATTCCATTTCCATTTCTCATTTTCAGGTCTCAGAGGAGGAAAAGCAGCCCAAAGGCAGAACGCAGCCTATTCACTATCGAAGAAAGAGGCAGAGGGGGGGGGGGAGCGAGAGAGAGAGAGAGAGAGAGAGAGAGAGAGAGAGAGAGAGAGAGAGAGAGAGAGAGAGAGAGAGAGAGAGAGAGAGAGAGGGAGAGAGAGAGAGGGAGAGAGAGAGGGAGAAAAAAAAATCCACCAAAGCCTTGTTTCCAACCACACCTTTCCTAAATTAGTCAATCGAGCTTAATTAAGGTTAATGGAGTTTTCTCAATATGTGTTAGTCTTACTTAATAGAAACAAATTTGCGCAATTAATTAGGCCAAAGGCATGAATTTACCGAGAGCCATTTGACAATGCTGCTCATATACATTCTCAATGATCCCCCCCCCCCCCCCCCCCCCCCCCCCCCCCCCCCCCCACCCCCCCCAAAAAAAAAAAAAGAATATTAACTAATAGTAGGCTACCATACCCTAACCTTTTTTCAAAAAAACAATTCAACTTAAAAAAAAATAAAACACCACCTCTAACATATAGGGAGCAACGCGGCGTAAGAAGGCCTATATGAACAACCGGTCAGTTCTTTGTTATTATTTATTTTTGTCAATTAGAAACTCCAGACTCCTCCACGTACCCTTCTGCCACGCGCGTCCCACCACCATACGTGGAGGACAGCGCTCGCACGAGATGAAAAACAAAGCTATGTTGACATTACAGCGAGCAAGGATTTTTTTCTTTCTTGTGTAATAAAAAAAAAAGTTGTGTTATTATTAGGTCTACAAATGCTGTACGCATCTTGGTTCCTCCCTCCCTGCCCGACCCCCCCTCCCCCTCCCCAAATCTGATCTGAGACCCTGACATACACGCGGAGGCCTAGTCATTTTGCTTCATAGGTCAAATTCATTTTCTTCCTCAAAAATATGGGAGCACTTTGTCTTTTATACGCTTAGTTCACATCTCACACTCATTAATGCAGAAATGGAAATTATTATTCTAATATCTGTGCAGAGCGTGGGTCTCGGCCTGGGCTGAGGCCGTATATTCATCTGCATTCATTAGGTCCGCCAGTTTTTTTTTTCTTCCTAGACAGGCCTAGTTGTATTTTTTTTTTCTGCAGTGTTGGTAAAAGAGAAGAAAAGAAAAAAATATAGCCCCAGGTCTGTATTGCAAATGTAGAAAATAGCGAACATTTAACATCCTTTAATTTAACTCATGCACGATAGTCTACATAAACAGGCCTACACGTCTCCCCTGACAGTAGTTTGGGGTCGTTAGGTCTCCCCTAAATATAAAGCTAAATGGAGACCTATGTGTGAAAAACGGTTGTTTAAGTGTTCATTGAGTGGCTTGAGTTATTACCGAGTTACTGAGTTAATGGCCATGCTATGTTTAAACTTACTCAATGTAGGCCTTTTGTAAATGAAAATCAATACATGGTATAATACTGCACAACTTATTATTTTAAAGGCTCAGTGTCATCTATGGAAATCCCCTTTAATCCTAGTTTAACTGAATTGAATTCTACGAAAATAGCCCAAAGTAGCCTACATTTAGCAAGACATTGTAGGCCTGTCATAATATGAGGCTGAATATGAAATAGAAATAGAACATAGTTGCATTATAAATAACACATGTTATGATAGCTTACTATGTAGGCTACCTACTTGCACTGTAACCCATTTGTTGCAAAACAACTTTCTGCTTTCAAACAGCAGACGTGTCAAGTCACTTACCTCAGCCTGAGCCTGCTCTCCCGCATGGGGCTGTGGGGGTGGGGGTGGTGGTGGGGGCAGTAGCGCTAACCACGTCACAATTACACGCACCTAGCAAGCGCGCCATTGGAGTAGAAGGCGAGGAAACATGTGAGGGATGCATCTGATCGCGAGGTCCATGTGTTTTCCTGAGGATTTGTGATGTCACAACATCAGCTTCTTTTTATTAATTGACACATAAAATGAGGGGGGGGGAACGTTCAACAAACAATATCTAAAAGATGTAATTCCATATTATGTACAGACTACGCCCAAAACACAACGTCTTTATAGGGCCCTATTCATTATTATTGACACTATAATTTACAATGAAATACTGAGCAAAGACTGGCAGTGCTCCCCCTCTGTGGAGTGGTGTGGGCTGCTGTGGCTCACAGTGACGTCTGAGTGCACGTTTAGTCGTAAAGCGGTGATACATTGGAACAATGCGTGGCACATTCAAACCAGAACATTCACCCACATCCATAAACAAGGCGTCGACCCTCACAGCCCTCAACAGCCAATGAAAACAGGCCGCGGCCGCCCGCGCCGCCATCCAGATAACACACAGCGACCTTCAAAGCACAAGCAGCCGGACGGATTGAAGAACGGGAAGGATGGACAGATGGATATTACAGATGACAAACAAGTCCCGCGATCTGTGAGTCTTGGGGAAAATCGTCTTGAGGGGCAGCCCTGTAGCAGGGGATGCTCCCAGGCTGCCACGGGCAGATCAATGGGTTTACATGAGGACCGGTCGTGTGGCTAACGTTTGTCCGAGCTAGCTCGATATAGGCCTGCTAGATAGGACGTTCAGGGGCTTTTTCAGCGTAACTCACCTGAACCCCAACCGAAGCAGGGCCATCATGAGCCTGTCTGAACTCAACCTAACCCCCGAATCCCGAAGCGGCCCAAACAACAGGTGTACCTGCAGTGCACAGGTATACCTGCACAGGTATACCTGCACTCCCCCCAAGGCAGGAATGCCAGCATCCTTCCGTTGCATGCTCGGTATTCAGTTTATCGGTGTGTTCATCACACGATGTGCTTCATCACACGATGTGCTTCATGCAAATGTATGCGGCCAAAAATACGATTCTAAATCAGACGAATCCAATACATTGAGGAGGAAACGTGGGCTGCTGCACTACCATGGAAACGTGGATCGCTGCAAACCCCCAAAAACAGGCACATTGCAAAGACAAAGGCAACCGAAGAAAAAAAAAAAAAAGACTCACCAAGATGAAAAGCCATGGGGCAGGCATGGCATCACAGAGACATGCCCAGCCACAGTCCATGACTATCTCACGTTATGAGTTCATCAATCAATGACATCACCGCTGATGTCACCAGCAGGGTAGCCATGAAGGCAGGACCGCCAGCTGCTTGCTTGCTTGCTTGCTTGACCGTAGCTAGCAGGCTCCTGTTGTGCTAATGTGAGGTTTGGACTACCGCTAACAACACAGACAACAGGGTGATTGCAGGTGAACGTGTGTGTTGAGATGTATGTTATGTTAAGAGCTTCTTCTTCAGGTAGAATGGGCGCCATTTGTCCTGAAGACATCAGGTGAAGGGACCCATCAGGTGATTTCGACCATCAGGCGTGGGTTTGATTGAGTTTGACAACCTACCGGCCTACCCAGTGGACTGTACCAACTGATGGGCTGATCTGTCCATCACATCACATCTACAGTAGGTGGACACTCCAGACTGTGGTGTCCCTGATGGGTACAATTTTGAAATGGCTTGGAAATTCCCCAAACTTGCGGAAATGAGTAAAACTTTAAGATTTCAACTTGGAACTACTTTGAAGCCGTAAACAAAACTTTACTCTTTACTCTTTTTGTTTTAATGAGCTCAGATGTTGTTACTCTGAAAGTTTTCAGATCAACATGTATTTTCTCACCAATTGTTTTACACTGGTACATACACACAAGTGCAGTTTTATAATGGTAGGTAAACAGTGATGCACTTTTTTTTTTGGTAGGAGTTGTGTTTCTCAGTTAAAGGGCACTTATAATTAATGAGCAAAGACCGTCCCTGGAAATATTGTCTCTCCATAGAAGTTATGGAGAAAATATTGATTTTAGCTCATTTTCCTGACCCACACCCACCAATATTAACACTAAATACCTTGGTGTGTTATGCTTATTAAATAACAGTTTTCCACATCCCCTCGTGAAAACAAAAATCTATATCCTTATTAATATAATGAGTATGTGTAACACATTAACTAGATAAGTCATATGAACTCCCATCATAAGGGCTGGGTTTAGAATAGGCATATGTTTATGCATATGTTCTTCCAATGTTGACTCAGACATTCAAAACTCCCCCCCCCCCCCCCCCCCCCCGGGTGTACTTTCATACTTTAATAGCTATATATAGAGCTGCACTGGTATGTCTAAGATGGATTACCTCAGGCCTAGCCGTTGGATATTACCACAACACGCTAAGAGGGCTTCCAGGCTTTAGCTCCCTCTACTACCTTTACTCAGTAGGACTCAAATGACTCAAAATGACTATTTACAATCCACAGACACCCATTTCCAGCCAGCTGCAATCCATCCATCCATTCATTCATCCATCCATCCATTAATTCATTCATCCATCCATCCATCTATTAATTCATTCATGTATTCATTCATTCATCCATTCATCAATTCCTTCATTCCCCATCCATCCATCCATCCATCCATTCATCTATTCCTTCATTCCCATCCATCCCTCCATTCTTTTATTCATTCATTCATTCATTCCCCATCCATCCACCCATTCATTCTTTTATCCATTCATTCATTCTCCCATTCATCCATTCATCCATCCATCCACCACTCCCCTTGTTCTCACTTCCATACGGTCTTGGTGGTTATAAGTAATAAAGGACAATCTAAACCTGCTGTGAACATGAAATGGATGGGTGAGTTGGGGGGGCGGGGGGCATCCTAATGGGATCCAGCTTATACTCACACACACACACACACCATTCAATCCAAAGGGCAATTCAGGGTCAATTTCACCTCCATGTTTTATGTATAAATATAGCACATTGCAAAGCAATTGTGCTTGACAAAAACCAATGCTTGAGCAATACAATACAACTCCATCTCTGCAGATAGTGAAGGGGTTTCAGCAGAATGTCCTGTTGTTAAAACAATGACCACACCGTTGCTTTCCACAGCTCCTTATTGGTCTGTCAAATGTTATGGGTGTGAGTACCTAGTGCTGTGTCTACTGTGTGAATGTTTCCACTGTCTGTCTATCTGTCTATCTATCTGTCTATCTATCTATCTATCTATCTATCTATCTATCTATCTATCTATCTATCTATCTATCTATCTATCTATCTATCTATCTATCTATATCTATCTATCTATCTCTATCTGTCTGTCTGTCTGTCTGTCTGTCTGTCTGTCTGTCGCCCGTCTGTCTATCTATCTCTGTCTCTATCCATCCACGTCTACAATTAGAGGTAGGGACACCTAACTCTGAGCGCGTGTTCCAAGAGGCTACTTTGAGAAATCCTGCTTTGTTAATGGATTTGAAAAAAATGACGACACAATTAATTCTAATGAATTATCTCGTGATCTGGGTCACGCCAAACAGCAGGACATCCGAGGAGTTTTGCTATAGGGTGCAGTTAACCTTCCGGAAGAATAGGTATCATTCAGGCCACGCCTCTCTGCCAGGCAGACATTAATCTCCTTCCAAAATAAGTGGCTAATTATTGAAATGTTATTTTTGCCTCTATTATCTTTCATATTATAGTGCTATCCTGCACAAAGGAAAACAAGTTATGATCATAATAAAAACAATAACAACAATGATAATAGCATCAAATAATAACAGAAATAATTAACACAAAAAAAGAACAATATCAATACCAAATAACAACAATACGACTGATAACAGCCACACAGCCAGACCACCCCACAGAAGAGCTGGTGGTCCTGAAGCTGACAGCAGGAGGGCTCACGTGGACACAAGCCGTTGCCTAAAGGGTGGCTCCGCGCCGGAACCTTACTTAGTCGCAATTATAAAAGGCTCCCGAGGAAGGACTTTGACGTGTCC
This sequence comes from Urophycis tenuis, assembly GCA_036785325.1. Taxonomy (NCBI): domain Eukaryota; kingdom Metazoa; phylum Chordata; class Actinopteri; order Gadiformes; family Phycidae; genus Urophycis; species Urophycis tenuis. Next base: position 5,997,535 of record JAXIVH010000021.1, on the reverse strand, counting down.
TCTCCCTTCCTCTCCTCCGCCGCCATTAGAGTCGTGTTGCAGACGTGCTCGGCGTGTCAGGGGGGGGGGGGCCGGGGCCGGGGACCCCTCAAGATCTCCCCATCACACGCCCGTTAGTTCATCTTTTGTCTTCCCGCCAGTGGGCCTGCGTACCCTGACACCTACACCCTTCTTGCCATCGATGTGCCAGAGTAAGCCCGGGGGATGAACGCCAAGACCCGGGGAAGCGCGTCAGGGTCCAGTTTTTTTTTCCCCCGCTTAATGGCCCGGGGGAAATAGGGTTCAACTGGGCCTGAAATGTTACCCATCAATGTGCTCCTGTAGAGGAGCGTGTTACGGCGGGGCTCCATCGCTGGGTGAAATCGATCCCGTTGGAGCGAAGGAAGTGGGGCCTATTTGACAGCCAGGAAGCATTTCCGTACCGCCGCGGTGTGTGTCTGAGAGCTTCGGGCGCCCACCCATGCACACACACACGCACACGCACGCACGCACGCATGCGCAAGCACACACACACACACACACGGCGGCACTCACGCACACACACACACACACACACACACGCATGCACACACACCAGCATGCAGGCACGCACACACACGCATGCACCACGCAAGCACGCACACACACACATATGCCCGCACACACGCACACACTGACACACACAAACACACACACACACACACAAGCACACACACACATGCATGCACACACACACATCACACACACACCACACTCACTCACACACCCACACGCACACACACACACACACACACACACACACACACACACAACAACACACACGCTCGCACACACACACAAACACACACGCACACACACACACCTACCCACCCCCCCCCAAAACCCTGAACAAAAAAAAAAACAACAACAAGCCAAACTTGAAGGTATCAGTTGTGTAAATGGCTGTGATTAGTCATAAAACAGCTTACTGTGCAAAGGCTGGAAGCACATTAGAGGTGCTGGCGGACTGAATCAATGGTGGTTACCTCTTGGAAGTGTGAGCTTATCATCAACAACACACAAGATGACGGAGGACAGCTCCTCCTTGTCAACACCACCACTATCGACAGAGGGAGAGAGAGAGAGAGAGAGAGAGAGAGAGAGAGAGAGAGAAGAGAGAGAGAGAGAGGGAGAGGAGAGAGAGAGAGAGAGAGAGAGGGAGAGAGAGAGAGGGGGAGAGAGAGAGGAGAGAGAGAGAGAGAGAGAGAGAGAGAAGAGAGAGAGAGAGGAGAGGGAGAGAGAGAGAGAGAGAGAGAGAGGGAGAGAGGGAGAGAGCGAGACAGAGCCTGATTGCTCTCTCTCTCTGGTGTAACATTCATTCTGTGCGATCATGAGTATCCCGGCGCTTTCTAAATAAGAGATTTGAAGAGGGAGAGGAGGGACAATCAGGGCTCCGCATGCAGCCCGCTTAAACATAAACATAAACAATTGGTCACAATCAGGGCCCATGAATATATTTCTCCATTTTCCGTGTCGTCATTTCGGGCGACGGCACGCGCCAGCATGTTGCAATTCATCTTCCCGACCCTCGGAGATTCCCTCAGACTGCTTATCACGTCACGCTGACCCACATGCACACGCGTGTGAGCAAACACACACACACACACTGACAGAAACGCACACACGCACACTCACACGTGCACACTCACACGTGCACGCTCACACGCACACGCACGCGCAGGCAGGCACAGTATGTGATTTCACAGAGGCCTCCCGAAGGGGGGAAATGCTATGAAGGAATCACAGGTAGATGGTTTAATGAATTTGTAAAGACACTTCTGCCTGGACAGCAGCATGCGACGGTGGCTGCTCTAATTAGATTTTAAATACCGCACAACAGGGATCAGCCGTTAAGCATCTCTGTAACCAACCCCCCCCCCACCCCCCACCCCCCTCGCACGCGCGAACGACGGCAAGAGTTTTGTTTAACATCACAGAGAGATTACGGGGTCGACGCAAGATCCGAGGAAACGGGTGAGTGAGACAAGGACCGACCGACCGACCGACCGACCGACTGTTGGCGATTCTGGTGACGCGATGCGCTTCTCTGAAGGGGGGGGGGCCCGGTGGCCGCTTGACTACCCCCGACTGAAAAAAGGTTGCAGGTTCAAACCCCTACCGAGCGAGACGCCCTGCCCTCGCCGGGGGGGTCGCCCCCCCCCCCCACAATAATCCACGTGATTATTTTGCGGCCGCCATTCGTATGCATGTCACGCGGCGGCGGGCGTGCGCTGATTGCTTGACAGATCGACCATTGGTTACGGGACGCCATCGCTGTCGCCGGCAGCCCTGGGATTGTTTAAAACTCCATTACAGCGCTAACATCGGCTGATTCCCATTGATTAATAAGTAAAAGCGCGTTTCCGGGGTCAACCATTAGCTGCTGGCTCCATTGGCTGTGTGGCCAAAACGCTTTTTAAAAGAAAACGGCGTCCGCCACGCGATGTTTCTTCATCCCGGCGTTGGCAAAGTAAACGCCATTAGCGCGCGGCCTGCATAACTCCCCTCGCCGGGGTTACGGTGTTAAAAAATGAATGGCGGGCACATTAATTCAAACGCCGGAAAGGTTGTATAGTTGAAAACACTTATGCGGCGCCTCGCATTAGGGTAGCGCATGTGACCTACTTCCACGCCACCGCGGTCCGCCGAGAGCCGGGCAGTCCTCCAATGAGGAGAGAGAGTGGGGGTGGGGGGAGGGGGGGAGGGGGGAGGGGGGGGGGAGGGGGGGAGGGGGACGCGTCCTTGGCGGAGGGCAGTCGCTGACCCCTTCGCTTTACTTCAGGTGACGTGCAAAGACGCTGCGTACGGTAAACACAGCCGGCGTAGAGGGGGGGGACGTACTGGGGAATGAGCTTGTTAAAGCATGTTAAAAGGGTCTGTCCATTGCCAGTGTTGTTCTGGTGGTCTGTCCATAGGATCAATGTGCATTTGAAGTGAGGTAAAAACATATGACATCAAGACGAGACGACACTCGGAATGGAAATTCACAGGGCCGGACCGCATCTGCACGCAGCGCCTTCGTATTCTTGAACCGTGAACCCGGCGCGTTTCCACAGCACAGCCATCAGTAACCATTTCCGGAAAGCATTGTGTTGAGACTGCATGGGATGACGCAACACTGATTGTTGTGCTTCTCTCTCTGGACACACTTGACATTTGTGGTTTGTTTTACATTTTAGAAGAAGAAAGAAGAAGAAGAAGAAAAAATAAAAACGCTGTGAATCCGATTCATTAAGTCAATACAAATCAATCTCACACGTGGACAAAAACAGGTCAGAGGCCAAAGCTTCAACCGCGCTAACACACATCCTCCAATTTCCCACTTCAACACCTCATTCCTGAATGGCCTTCAGTGGACTCCATACAATATCCACATGTTGGAGATATCTTCAACAGCAAAGCCCCTTTCCCCCCTGTTAATCGCTACAACATGAGCAGGGGAAATTATTCCTTGAATTTCTCAGGGAAGATAATGATTCTCGTTTTTATCAAGGGTTTATCTTCTCAGGTCAAGATTAAAGTGAAAACTGAGGTGAACCCCCAGTGTCCCCAATTAAAAAAGAAACGGGAGAGAAAGAGGGAGCCAGTGAGTGTGAAAGGAAGAGAGCGAGAGAGAGAGAGCGAGAGAGAGAGAGAGAGAGAGAGAGAGAGAGCGAGAGTAAGCCTGTGTGTGTGTGTGTGTGTGTGTGTGTGTGTGTGTGTGTGTGTGTGTGTGTGTGTGTGTGTGTGAAGGAGGTGATGTCTTGGGTAAGGGTGTGGATGGGAGGATGTAGGGGGTGGGGGGGGGAGGGAGGGGGGGGCTCAATCCTAGAGTTCTCTGCTGCTCTCCAGTCCCCTGAAGTATGCGAGGGAAGGAGGAAATAACACAATTAAATTACAACACCTGACTTCTGGACCTCAGTTCAGTGCGAATCATAACGGCCTCTAACTGCCAAACGTGAGAGCCCGGTCAGACGGTTAACGTGAATGCACACATTAACGGCGGTCTGACGTCACCATTTATACAAGACGTATTTTGCGTATTTTTGTATGTTCATTTGGGGAAAATGAGCAGTTTATAAATGCTACACACAATACACTCAATGCTTTGTTAGCATACACAAGCTAACAGCTACACAAGCTACATGTAGAAATGTCTCTTACCTGATGGGAGCAAGTGAATAAAGGGGACTTTATTCAATGTAGTTATTCTTATGTCAACACGAGAATCATGAAGACAAATGCATTATGGTTGTTGTTGCAGCGACGTTATTTCTACCACCAGATACTTCATTTCCTTAGGGTCCTTTATTGAAATTGTGGTTCTCTCAAGGAAATTGTTAATGAAACATTCGACAATACAGGGTCTCCATCACACAGAGGCAATGAATGAGCAACCAATGTAACAACAACATTCAACAACATTGCTTTCATAATAAACTGTCAAAATGTCTTTGAGTTAAATGAGTCACTGATTGATTAACTATCACATTTGCATGGGGATAATGTTATAGTGACACATTGGCAAACATTTGTCTGAGACCATCATTTTTTTGGTTTGTGGCAAGCTACAGTTGTACCCAGTGGTATTTCTGTGAATTTGGTAGCAACCAGCTAGTTAGCATTACACTAAGTGGCTATCACTGTGTTTTCCCATGTTACGATTGCAATTCTCGTTGTGTTGTGTAATTTTGAAACCAAATGGAAGTGGTATCATTCAATAGTTTTAAATGTGTTTCATTCTTAACTATAAATACAAGACAGTGACATCCCAATTGCCTCAAATAACACTTTCTAACAGTTATTTGGTTCCTGCTATAATCCTAACAAGCGTATCCACTCATAGCCTCATAATAATATATGTATTTTTTTCCCCATAAACGTCCGAGGGCAGGGGTATCTTCTCAGTTGCACACTTTGCTCAAGGACACTCTCGCAATGTTTGGGATTTATTTATTTCTTATTTTCTACCTTGAGGGCAATCTGAAATCCAAAATGCCTGAGCCTGCTGATATGTTTACATTAGTCCTTGTCAACATTAAACAGTAAACACACCTGGAATATATTAACCTGAAGGTTACGGAGTTCTGGGCAGTCTCACATTTTTAATTATGGAACGATTTGCTACCAAAGCGCCACAAAATATGTAACGGCTGTCGCTCAGTTGTGTAAGACAAAATGACAATTATTGTCAAAGGCACTGACAGTTGGACAGGGGAAACCGCAAAACTGTTATGTGAAAAAAGTGTCACATTCCTTAATGGCATCTGCGACAAATCCTTTGTTTGTTGTTTTTGTAACCGCGCGTCGCATCGAAAAACTTAAAAATAACATTTTCTGTGGAGCTTTCAATTAACCCTATTAAAAGAATAGCCTTGTTTAGCTTTTTTTTTCCTCCAACGTTTCAACAGGCAGAGGGAAAAAAAAAAAAACACAAAAACAAAGCCCGTGATAAACAAACGCGCGCGCACGGACAGAAGAGACGCACGCACGGACGCGAACATGACACGACACAAACAACAAACCCCCCCCTCACACCTACACGAGGGGCCCACGCGCAGACAAACGCGTTCTTTGTTTCGCGCCAGAGAGACGAATCCGGTTCAAGCAGCGATTCAAGCGGCGATGCACGCTAGGCCATCTCCAGACATTAGCGCAACACATTTAATTGCTTATTCCGTGCCACTGTATATAAACCAGAAGAATATTTCTGTTATTAAAACAAAACCCCGCTCTCTGTAATATAATGATAATAAAATACTTTTCAACCTCAGGAGCAAAACAACGCCGGGGAAAGGCAGACGTATGTGCAGTTTTTTTGGTTGTTGTTACTCGCATTACGCGCGTAACAAGCTGGAAAACAGTGAGACGTTCAGACGAGGTTAACGTGCACGCAAACGCTAAGCAGCGTGTAGCTCGCGCCCGCTGGCCAGACATCATGAGTGACAGGCGTGCAGCGGAAATGACAACCCGGGCGAAGGAAGACTTTGAGTGAGTGTGAGTTTTTTTTTTTTTTGATTTATGAACGAGCGGCGCATGATGAATATTTCAGATGCATCCTCGATCGCCAAATGTCACACACGCGCGCCCGTGAGTGTCATTATCTCAAGAGGAAATACAATATTTACATTATGAGTATTTTAATACACGTTGAACGAGCGCTTC
>JAXIVH010000021.1:5957604-5991173 GCA_036785325.1 Urophycis tenuis | reverse complement strand
TGAGTTAATTTAATTTGTCTCTTCCATCCTCGCCATCTGCAAATCCAAGTCATATTATAGTGGGTGCTTTCCTTGGAAAAGGTGAGATAAACAAGACAATAAGTTACTGCTTACATAGATAGTTGAGTCAAAACGTGTTGCTAATTGTAATACTTTTTTTTCACAAAAAAAACGCTGCCTTCACATTGGTCATCTTTAACCCACCCTGGAATGTGTATTGTCAAGTACAGTGTTAATATGGGCCACTACATACTATATATAGTGTATACCATGATATGTTACAATATGTTTATACCTCTGTATATAACATGTCATAGTATAACATGCCATAACATGATATATCACCTTCGGCTTTTGAACAGGTAAAGGTACGTCATTTCCACCACCAGAGGTCTCTCAATCAAAACAATAACAATGGAGGTGGTTTGATTGTGTCCAGACGTAAACACGAGACCCTAGCAGTTGCTGGCAGAAGTCGTGTTCACGGACAAGGGAACGACACAAAGTCTCCGTCACATTACCCAAAGTCCCGCTTATTCACGTTATGGCGTTTCCTTCACATGAAGTAGCCGCAGGGAACGTTAGCTGACGTAACTTTAACTTGCTAACTTACACTTTGATCGTGAGGTACACTTTGGTACCTTCAATTGTGAGGTACCAGGTATCCATGGTCAAAATAATCATACCAAAAACAATTTATGAAGATGCCGTTGCTGTAACGTATAGCATACACATTAGCTTGGTGGCTGGCATTAGCCATTTGTCACAGTAGCAGATGTTAGTAAGCTAGATCAATATATATATATATATATATATATATGTCATATATTTCAATGAATTAGATATCTAATGGAATGTTGTTTCAAGTATATCCCTGGAATATAGAGGGTAAATATGTTAAGGTATAATAAGGTAAGAGATAAAATTACGTATTCCTCCGGGTTTGAACATTGCTTGAAACACTCGGGATAATGTAAGTAGACCACTCAACCAAATATACATTGGGAACACAAAGTCAACGCGGAGCACGGAAGACAAAGAGTAAGAGGAAACGCCCACCGCCTCACCGCACCCAATCAGGGCGGGACAAAGCACCACACGAGAGTTACCGCTGAAGTTTTTCGTTTTGGGGTGACCTCTCCGCACATCTATCCATTAACACACGACTCATGGTGTCCCAAAGACAGACAGCCACCTCACGTGGACGTCCGCCAGTAGGTGGAGAGACGACCCACAAGCCTCTGGTGAGAACATCTCGTTTGCTTCTCCCCCCTCCTCCGCCACCACCACCACCGCCACCACCACCACCACCACCACCACCACCATCAGTGGGTCTCTCCAGCACGAGCTGTCTGGTGGAGGACTGAGGGAGGAGGGGATCAACACACTCCAAATGAGGAGACGTAATCCCACTGAATGTGGAGTTAATCCATCCCATAATTAGCAGATTTTCTAATGTATGCCGGGCTTTAATGACCTTTGCAAATGAGAATGGTTGTTTGAATTTCCATCCTTCACATCGTTTTATCCTCCCGCCATATCAGCCCTGATGGAACCGAGAGCGGCAGATGATGATATGAGAGAGAGAGAGAGAGAGAGAGAGAGAGAGAGAGAGAGAGAGAGAGAGAGAGAGAGAGAGAGAGAGAGGGCGAGCGAGGGAGAGAGAGAGAGAGAGAGAGGGGCTTAATGAACAAATGCGCACGCTTTTGAAATGGAAACTGATGGTCTTGAGCGCGGCACGAGATTGGGAATGCATTTCCACACCTTGCATATCATCATGAGCGTAAGTGGGGGGGGGGGGGGGGGGGGGTGGCCGTGACCCATTAACAACGGATTTCAAGCCTCTTCCTTCAATTAGCCTCACCGCGCTCACTCACACACACACACACACACACATGCACACACGCACACCGACACACACACAGACGCAGTCACACACACACAGCGCGCCGCCCCCCCCCCTCCCCCCCCCTCCCATCGAAAAAGACTATTACACACACCGGGGCATATAAACGCTCGCCGAAAACTAGTCGTAAAACAAAAGGTGCCGGTGAAACGGTGACTACTAAACACCGTTGAGTCACACAGGAGGCCCACGCTGTGCAGGGAAAAGTTCGGAACCGGCAGACACGGGTGAATCCGGACGCCGTGGGAGGTCAGAGGTCAAACAGATACACATCGGGTGACTTGAACCCTGTTCAATAGTAACGACAATGGATAAACAACTGAACATCCTCGCCCCCCCCCCACCCCGTGCCTCACAGTAGATGTGAGCGAAGTTAGCAAAAAAAAACAACTTGCCGCAAATGTGTTCCTATTTATCATTAAAAAGGGAAAGTTTGGCACTCTAAAGCGCCGCGGCTGACAGAGAAGGAAGTTCAAATAACTGACAAGCTGGATTTAGTGCCCCCTCCCATACACGCCGCGTAAGAAGCGTGCCATCTTCAGACGGGCGCGCGTAAGACGCCGCCGCGCCAAAAGCAAAGCTCGACTAAAACCCAAAGACGCTCGTCGTGGCTTTAATGCTATCAAAGTCTAATCTGTGTGGGATTCCGCGTGTGTTAACACACAGCGACAAAACGCCGAGAGCAAACACTTCAAAAAGCACTACATAAATGTCTCACTATATTAGCGAGACAATAAACAACCTATTCAATTCGACGGGATTTGCATGGGAAATGGAGCATTAGAGGAGACACGAGTCTCTTTTTCGTTGCTCTGTGTACTTTGAGGGGAAGGATGGCTCCGCTGTGAGGAAGGGGATGGGATGGGATAGGAGCCCCCCCCCCCCCCCCCCCCCCCCCCCCCGGCCCCCCGCCCACCCGACTCAGGCAGACAAGCCTCTGCTGTTTTGGAAGAAGGCTCTCACAATGCCTTAGCTTAGCCGCCGTCCTGACCACTGAGCCGGAGGAAGCTAATTGCTTAATTAGCTGACCCAATTCGATAATCTTTTTGCCGTATTAACGCGAGCCGCGCCACGGAATAGCCTGTGATTCGCGGACGTCTGCGTTTGTTTGGGTCGGATTTACCGTCGGCGAGCCGCAAACACCGCAAACATACGGTCATCGATTGCTCCGTTTATGGCGCCGGCTGCTTTTGGAAAATAAACGCCTTTTTCGGTATTTCCCGCAAATATTTCTGTAAAATGTGTTTTTGACTTCACCCGACTGTAATTTCCCAAGTCATAGACGGCGGCGGCGTTTATTTTTATCTTCAAAGTTTCTGGACTGCTCCCAAACACAATTGGGCTACAGTTGGAAATTATTGGACCATTCATGCAACAATGGCCGCTCACAGGAAGGGTACCACCGACAGATAAAAGTCTCATTAGATCAAATGATGACTGAAATTGATTCATTTACTCTTTTTTTTCCCCACCCTCCACATGTACACTTTTACATACATGATCTTGGCCTCAGCACTGGCAGCTATGCGCTAAAAAGCACGCCACTCGTATGCAATGAGCTCATCTATATGCTAATTCCTTGGCATGTAGCGCTGCCTGGTGTCTCCGGTGCAGGGCTGTTTACCTATTAGCTCTCATGGATGCGGGAGGGGGGGGGGGGGGGGGGGGGGGGGGGTTGGGGGGGGGGAATTGGAATATTAGAATAAAAACATCAGGAATGGCGCGCATTAGCAGCACATCAGCTGTTATTAAACGTGTAACAGCGCGCCGCTGCCTGGCCTTTGTGGCAGAGATATGACAGCAACAACAACAACAACAACAACAGCAACAACAGCGGCGTCAACGACAGTCATTACAGACGACACAGGCCACCGGGCGAACTTGTGAGATGCAGGGCCTTGTTAGACCTTTTTTTCTTTAAAAAAAATAAAAAAAAGTGGGTTTATTTGCCCCAGCCTTCTATAGTCCTTCAAATGACTGCACCCTACTGCTGAAATGGGGTCCACCCAACCCCCCCCCCCCCACCCCCCCCCAGCCCCACCCCAGCCCCCTCATTTAAATAAGGATTAATCTCACAGTAGGAAGTTAAAAAAGAACAACTCTCATTTTGAGTCTGGGCAAATTACATCCTTCCCTGCTAACTTGAAGGAGGAAACACTACGGCACTTTGCCACGTGTGTGAAAACACACACACGCACACGCGCACACACACACGCACACGCACACACACGCACACACAGTCACCATGAGTCCAGCCACACTGTGACAAAATGTGTGCACGGAGATGGGCAGGCCGGTATAGAGGCAGCACGTCGTTTGACAGATCACATTACAAGCCAGGCCCCTAAATGCTAATGTAATTTTCATATGAACCAGGCTTAAAGAGATCCAATCGCCCCCCCCATCCCCTGTCCCCCCCCCGCCCCCCGTCCCCCGATCCAGGCCACTGTTGTGTTCGAGGAGGATGACAACCCCTCCTTATTGTCTATGTAATTCACCAAAAATTGCCACTTACAGTCCGCTCAGAGTAGGACGCTTGATCTTCAAGCTTCCTCTGGTCTCTGCCACTCATCCCCCATTTTCTACTTCTTCCAAAAGTGCCACCACTTCATTAACCTCACCAGGCAGGAGATAAGAGAGAGGCAGTGCATCAAAAGAGAGGGAGCAAGAGAGAGCGAGAGCGAGAGAGAGATGCATGGCAGGCCTATCACACACAGAAACAGAACAGAACCCAACGCAAAAATACACACACATACACACACACACACACACACACACACAGACACAAAGTACCCCCACAGAGAGAATCGTTTGTGTCCTGGCATTCATTTACAGACATGTGTCGCCCGTGTATTACAGTCTGCTTCTGCCTACTTTCTTTCATGGTTAAAAGAAGCTTGATTGGAATTGGTTACAAGCTTAATTGGAGAGGCATGTATAAAATCTATTGTAGTTTTGTTCGGTTTCTTCGAAAAAGAGGATGAAATATCTTTTGTCGGAGGCTTAAAGAACTTGATGGGTGGAGTCACGGACCATATATATGTTTCATTATGTTTCATATGTTTGTTATTCTATTTCATGTGTAATTTTTCTTTTGGTCCTGTAAACCACGAACCAACACAGACAGATCTTTTAGTCCATTCTTCCTTCTCAAAGACGCTTGGGGGGGAAAAAAATAAACTTGACTTTACTTTTAACAACTTGGCGGTTCAAGTCTCAGACAACGGAAGTAAATACGCTTTGTTGAAATAAGATGCGTCACCGCGTGTTCCGTCTTTAAAGTTAAGTTACTTTGTTCGCTCGGCGAGTGCTGTATTTTATTACGCTCTGGCATGAGAACATTCCCGGAGAGAGGCATCAAATGGAATTGTCGACCAGACGGGTACAAGCACTTCTGACTTCCTCCCCAGACATGAAAGAACACCGTGTATGAAGTGAGTCACAACATTGTTTTACTCACACCACCTACAAACCTCCCTGGTGCTTTTAATCCCTCTACCCACAGTTCTGCCTCTGAAAAAAATAATAAAATAAAAAAAACGAGAGGATATAAATTATTTTCCTTTGGTGGAAACGCTAAATCCCTGCCTGGATTCTGTTAAAAGGCTTAAAATGTCACTAAATGCCAGGGCTGAGACTCGCGCGAAACACGCGGCTTCTTTTAGCCCGAGACTTTCTCGGAGACGCGGTTGAAAGTTACCTGAAACTGATGAGGTTAATATTCTTATCGCCAGCCCCGGCCTCCTGTGAAAGTGGATATTGAAAATAGCGCAGGTAACTCGCTCACATTAAAAGGGGGCTATCGCAGGGATTAACGCGGTAAACACCAATTACACATCTCATTGTCTATTGTCGCACCGCGCTTTCCAACCGCTTGGGTTCCTCAAGTGCGGAGGGAGGAAGTTTACGTGAGCGAGGCGTACGACCGGCTCCAGAAGAGAAACATCCCACGTAGCTTCAGATCCTGCTGCAGGGGGGGGGGGGGGGGGGGTTAACACACGGAGTATGTCCCCAAAAAGAAAGGAAACGACTCAATTACCGTGAATATTCCTCCGTGGCCCGATGTCTGGTGCCATTGGAGTTTTTTCCTAGCTGACTTTTGTACCAGCAGGGCCCGTGAAATGTCGCAGAGGACAAAAGGGCCGTAGTGAGGGAATACACGCTTACTACGTGCGAATCAGGAAGTAAAATGCTGCGCATTAAGTCGCCCCTCTGCAGAAGAACCAGTGTGTGTGTGGGGGGGGGAGTGAGACATTCTGCTATCTATTAAGACTTTGTCATTTGTTATATATATATATGGAGAGAGAGAGAGAGAGAGAGAGAGAGAGAGAGAGAGAGAGAGAGTCAGTATTTGGAAGGAGGTTTTACTGAGCCACAAAACCCAGTAGCAGGAAAAGGGATAAAAAAAAATAAAAAAAAAAGTGAGTCCCTAAGACGAGGCAGTATGCAACCACATTGCTGAATCTCAGGCCGGAGTTAAAAGTTGTACCACAGTGTTAAGAAAGAGAGGGGGAGAGAGAGAGAGGGAGAGAGAGAAGGAGAGTGTGCAGCGGGATCCTGCATGCCGGCTGATAACATGCTTGGATTAGGGATGTTTAAGGGGAAGTGAAAATTATTCATTTGAGATGGATGAAAGCTGCACTTGTCAAGTCTACCAGTCATGCACTTTCTACATTTCATTTCCACTCGCCGCCATGCATAATTTCTCCTCAATGCAAATTTCGTACACACACTGAAAACGGTGGGAATATTTACCCCCTCTGCCAGAACACATTCTGACACAGAAAATGGATCATCTCAATTGAACAGGGGAGGAGAGGGAGGGGGTAACAATGCAATTTGTTTTTATTAAATGTTTGGAGTGGTGTGAGAATTTGAAATTTGTGTCAAAGCAAAATAATGGGAAATTATAGATATATTCCACTTTAAAATGACGCTTAAGTCTTGGAATAGGAAAAAAAAGACAAAAACGATAATGTCATGGCAACAACGGCTAGATCTAGAGGGTATTCAGACACACTATGTCTCCATCGCAGACTTTTACTGTTAGGGAGTGTGCGACTTGGTATCAGATTAATTAGCGGAATTAGGTTTAAAATATCTACTAATGTTGGTCTAAGAGCCTAGTATTGTGTGTGTGTGTGTGTGTGTGTGTGTGTGTGTGTGTGTGTGTGTGTGTGTGTGTGTGCGTGTGTCTATACAAATATTATGATCTCTCTGATGAGAATTAGGTCTCCAGCCTGAATGGCCAATAAATTAGAGGCACGATTCTCGTTTACTCATCAGAGCTAATGAGCCTGATAAAATTACCTCGAGCATCATAATTACAGGCTAGTGGCAGACTCTGGCACATGCTATCAAATGAGACCTACTCGCTTCAACAACTCTCAAACACACACACACACACACACAAACGCGACACACACAAACGCGACACACACACACGCGACACACACACACACACACACACACACACAGACAGACTCGCATAAAAACATAAAAACTTGGGCTGCGATGGAAGTTCCAACCCATCACGACTAAACATGGCATTATAACTTAATAAAACCGTTTTAACATAGAGCAGCATCACAACATTTCTAACAGAACATTAGAAATGTACAGTATACACTTAAAAAAAAAGGGGTATGAGTAGGATACATAGATCCCCATCCTCTGTGCATAATTGCTCTTAAAAATCGAAAAATAAAACATAAAAATTCCATCAAGACAACAGAATTCAAATTCCCCCATCACTCCGTCACCACGGTTCCAAACAGATTCTCTCCCCCCCCCCCCCCCCCCCCCATATTCTCTCCCAGGTCTTTCATAGAGATTAAGCTCTTCATGGGTAATGGCATATTTTAATGAGCGCTGGCAGACTGGACACGAGAGCTCACCTCCGAGGATTCCATTTCATCACGCGTTCGCGGGATGAATTGTTTTTTTTTTTGACTTATGAATATTAATATCCCTCTAATTTGAGGCTGTTGTTAATGCTTGTCGCTAGGAGCTCGGCAAATCAGGTCCCATTCCAGTTTAAAACCCATGTATTAGACAACCCCCCCCCCCCCCCCACACACACACACACACACACACACCCTCCCCCCCTCTCCCCCATACTCCCCGCTCCCCCCCACCCCCCACCCCCCTGACACTAAGCCATCGCCTTTGATTCTTAATTGCAGAAGTGCAAGCATTTGCAGTATGCGGCGCGCAAAGCTTTAATTAACTCTAATATCACACATATTCAGTGTTGACTGTCACAGACATCATGCCTTGCATTTTTTTTTTTTTTGTACCCCGCCACCCAATCTTCGGCGGGCGCTCAACTAGAAAGATTGTTTTTCCAAGTTCATGATCACAATTTCATGCATTTCAAAAGGGGAAGGGGTTGGGGGGGGGGGGGGGGGGGTAGATGGGGGAGACGGATTTCCTAAGTAGCTGAATTATATTGACGGGAGCAAATTAACTTGATGCCTTCCTTTAAAAAAAAGTGTTAAACACACGTTAAATGCACACATTGATGCAAATTCATCTTCAAAAGAGAAGGGGGGAAAAACGGATTTATTGGGGCAGCAAGTTCCTTTAAAACACTATAAATATGTGTACAAGTCCGCCGTCAGTTCAAAATGGTGGCATGAAAAAGAAACAGGCATCCCCTACAAACATTGGAAATAGCATTTTCACAGACGAGTGACTAAGCAAATCAATAACGTTAAGGAATGTGAAATTTATAATGGGCCAGGTAGGGATTGGAGGCCATTCTTTAACAGATATTAGTGAAGAGTAATGTTTAATTAAACCTGGTTGGCAGATAAGGCGCTCCATACAAACCTATAGTTTATAAGCCCTGCCTGGCCATAAGCTACAGCTCTAAGCTAATCCTCTTTCACGTAATATTATTGCTTCAGCCCAGCTGAACATTTTGCAGCATTTATAAAATTAGCAAAGAAATTAACTGTCTGTACTGTGGCAAATTGGATTTCAAAGTTCCTGCAGTGATATTGCATACCCAGGCTGCCACCTACAGTACAGAATGAGTGTTTAAGGGAGGAGAGGGAAGAGAGAAAAAAAGGAAAAGACGTCTAATTCAACATGTGTGGGTTATGTCAACATGTGTGGCTTTGCCATCATTTTGACATGCAGATTTGTAATTCCTGTTGATTCTCTCTTTTTATCGTCCCCAAAACTGATAAGAATCCATTATTTAAAAAAAAACAGAAGGTTGTTTAGTCTTGGATTAAGACAATTAAAAGTAATAGTGCTTAAAATGTGTTGTTATTCTCAATAGACAGTGGAAAGGGGAATTAGAGTGAGACTTTTCTTGCTTGTTTTCGTCGTTGATTAAATGAGAATACTTCCCTTATAATAATAAAATAATTCATAAAAGTGTGAACAAATACGAGATGCATTTAAACAATAACAAAAGCGTGAAGAATGTTTTAGGTACATTGTGGTGGGCTTTTTAAACAAAGTTTTTTTTTTGTTTTGTTTTTACAGGCATGAGAAGACAATTTACCAAAAAAAACAAACACCAAAACACTTCTGTAAACCTCGACAAATTCTAACCATACTGTGAAGAATACAAATTTCAAGGCGTCAATTCGAGGCAAACTATTAGAACAGCTGTGAATGTTATCAAAACCATGATCATCTTCAAACACATACAATGGTGAATATTTTAACACGAAGCAAATTATTTTATCTGTCACACTTTGCCAAATTTTCCACAGTAACCCAATTCCAAAAAAAAAAAAAAGGGACACAATTAATTCTTCCATAATGTATTCAAATCGTTGCGATATAAAACATTAAAAGCTGACTTAATACCCACACACTTTTCAGTTAGTGTATTAGGGCTGGTGGCAGTAAGCTTCAACACCGGTTCTGTGTTTAATCCACCACTCTCTTACTTCTTCGCCTGAAGAGTTTTGAACAGACGACTTCTGGTAGACTTCTTTAACCCTATTCACCAAAATAAAAGTCTCAGAACAACCGGTAAAATATAAAATAAAATAAAAATGCACAGAAAAACGTTTTAGTGGCCAAAACCACACGGGAATTTAGCAGTACTTACCAAGATTCTGCATCATCTTATTTAACTGTTGATCCTCTTCCTCCTCCCTGAAATGAATATTACATGAGTATTGAGGCGCTAAACGTGGCCCTGAATCGACCGGAGGACGACGACAACACAAAACAAAAAACACAAACGACAAATGCAGCAAAGCAGAGTCCTGTTCTACGAGACGGAAAAAAAAACAACAACAACCAACCAACCAACCACCAAACAACCAAACAGGAAGCCACGTTCTCCTCATCTCACCTCCGCCTGTCGTCATCCAGCACCTCCACAATGGTGTTCTGCCGTTGACGATCTCCACCAGCCTCTCCATCAGCCCCTGCTCTCGCTGCCGCTCCGCCGCCGACTTCAAATGATCTGCTCCGTGCAAAAAATTAAAACACCGCTGATCTTACCGGCAGGGAAGGAGATAATGAAGACAATAGAACACTCGAGTTTTAGTATTTTACAGACACACACACACACCTGGCATCTCCAGCAGTCTGCGGAGTTCTCCCTCCACTCCGGGCTGCTGTAACTCCAGGTCTTGTGTCCGGGCTCTGGGTGAACACAGGGGGCCATTCATGACAGTTGGTAAATGCTGCACTTTACAACCTAAAAACGCACTGGAGCCAAACCACGCAAACCTAACAAATAACCAAGAAATATACAGAACATTCGACACACAAAAAAAAAAGATGTATTTTGCACAAAGATTGTGTTTTTGAGACATTGTGAAACGCTAATATTGTGTCGTCGTGCCGCGTTTCAGAGTGCGGAACGTAGCGCTGATATGGGAGTCACAGACCCACACGGCACCTTCCAGAACACAGGAGCAATTAACACTCACATGTAGACCAGCTCAGACTCTTTCCGGATGTACACCTGCTTCTTCCTGATGAGGTTGAACCACTCAACCATTACAGGGTCCATCACAATGTCCCCCCCTGCATCTGAAAGGGGTCGTCATAGGTTTTGGATACATATGGTTAATTGGAAAAAGAGTCAAATACTATTCAATTAATCAAAGTTCTACTGTTAATTATAAACTGGGGGAGGGGGGCGGGGGGCATGTATGAACATTTATTGGGCCCGGTTTTCAGGATTCTGGAACGAACTCCGTGTCAAGACAGTCACACAGATTTTAATTTCGTAAATTTAGATTATTTTCCCCTCGTCAAATTGAAAGTGCTGCCAATTAGCAAACGCATTGCCATGTGCATACATTATATCTTTAATCACGTTAGTTACAGACTCAAACCCGGACGGAAATATTACAGGAAGAATAAAAAAAAAATATGGCGGAAACATCATAATTTAATATCGAGCTTCCAATGAGCCGCCATTGTGGGGGCCCAAATTACACTTGGCTGGTTCTCCACGTTTCACCGTCGCTGACGCCAAGGTGTCTCAGTCACTGGTTCAGCCCCACATTAAATCAATCAAGGGCAGATGGCAATTGATGCCTACCACAAGTACCTAGTCAAATCCAAACAGTCTGTGATAATGCAGGTCGGGTGCGACAACAACAAACCCAAAAAACCAAACATTAGGACCGCAATGGTGACCAATGGCAGCCTGGGCACCCATCTCAACTCAGGTCAGATTCACAGAGTTAGAAAACAGTGCAAGGAATAATATTGGTGAGACAAAATATGTTCATGGTTGGGACGGCAAGCCTAAAAGCTTTCAAACTGTACATACAGTGTACTGCATTGATCAAGGACACCTCAGGTCAAAGTATAGGCTTGCATTGGGACGTCTAAATCTCAAACAATTCCTCTATGCAGTGCAATCACCTTTAGGGGCAAAAATAGCCGCAAGAAAAGCTAAAGTAAAGCTAAAGCTTAAAAAAAAAAAAAAACGACACAAAATTAAATGTAAAGAATCTTGCCAAGTAGGCCTACAAAGAGTCGTTCTGCAAAGAGGCCCCTTTGGGTGCCCAGGAATTAGTGTCGAGGTCATCATCTAACAGTCAAATCACTGACGAGATGCTAAACACTCGAAGCTTACGCGTGTTTCCGCTGGGGAGGTCCGCTAACACACTTCTTAGCTAAAAAAGGTTAGACGTCGATATGGAAAAAGGAAAATAACCAGATTAGCACTTAATCTTGCTCAACGGTAAACCAGGGAAATCCAACACACACACACACACACACACACACACACACACACACACACACACACACACACACACACACACACACACACACACACACACACACACACACACACACACACACACACACACACACACACACACACACACACACACACACACACACACACACACAATCCTTAGGTAGCTTAATCACAGTTAAGGCCAGGAAACATGTCCAAACATGACCCTTAACATCGCACCCGCGGCTCTGGGCGCATGCAAGGCGGGCGGGATGCGGTCGACACGCGACACAATGGGAGATGAATACATTTGCCTTACCGAGTATAGATCAAATTGAATGACCCTTTTATGTCTTTATAACATGTAAAATTGGAATAACGGAGTTGGAAAAATAAATCAATGGGGCTTTTTTTTTTTTTTTTTGGGGGGGGGGGGGGGGAAGAGGAATATGCTAATATCAAAAATGTGCTGCTCAACAATTACGACCAGGGCAACTCTGGGATGTCAAGGGACCGGAGATAAAAACCACCCACCCCCCCTCCCCCCACCCCACCCACCCCCTTGTTCTCCAGGCTTCCATCACTAAAAATAACACGGTTGTACGATGAATTACTAACAAGGTTTAGTTTCCCCGCCCCCCCCCATCACCACCCCCCTCCCCCCCAAATGTCCATTCATGGGAGGTATTTTAATTCCGAAAAAAAGGCGGAACATTTATTTCACATTCGGACCGAAATGGCAGCGTGTTCACGGTCTGAACTCAGGACAGATTAATCGAGTTAAAGAGAGTGAGAGGAAAAAATATTGGTGGTTGTGTGTGTGTGTGTGTGTGTGTGTGTGTGTGTGTGCGCGCGCGCATTACTGTGGCCCAAGCCCACGTTTACCTTAAACAAAGCAATCAAGCACCCGACTCGGGCTCCGGCTAATGATTATTTTAACCGTCAATCATTTAGTCCATGGAACGTCATGAATAATGACAAACGCCAATCACCGGTAACCAGAAGCCAATGGCTGCCTGAACGCCATTGGCTGACCAGCAGCCGAGTACAAACCAAAGCGTTCATTTTTAGAATCTGAACGATCTGAATGTCTGAGTTTGGGGGGTCACACAGGGGGATGGTTTCAAGTATGTGCACAGCGTGGTCAGTATAACCAGGGGGCAGGACAGTGCGCTGGCCAGGGGTGTAAGAAGCCTGGCCCCCAAAAAAAAAAAAAAAAAAAAAAAGGTTGTGGGTTCGACTCCCTTCACCTTCCTCGCAGTCGCGCAGCCTCTTCTCCAGCTCCACCCCCTCCCGCTCCAGGACTCCCAGCTCCACCTCGATGGCCGCCAGCTCCGCCTCGATCTGCTCCGTCGGTATGTGTCTGCACGCCGCCGCCGCCGCCGTCTGGTCAACACAACAAACAAACAAACAAACAAACAAACAACAAGAGTCAAGACGCGAGGCGGTCGGCCCCACGGGCCACGCCAACCCCGGGCGACGTGGCGGCGAACACACGCCGCGGGACGAGCTCACTAGCCACCAGGCGAGCGGCGAGGTAATCAGAAAAATATAAATATATATATATATATATATATATATATATATATAATCATATTTTGGATAGCCGTTAATTAATCTCTTTAAAAAAAGCAGGAGACTTAATGGGGAGAACTTACAATGGCTGACCTGGTTTCGGGCCCGGGGGCGTTGGCGGGTGACAGATACTTTCCCCTTTTAGTGCCTAAAAAAAGGGGAGGTAGATAAAACGGGATTAGATAGACCTTTTCACGGCGGATCATCAGGAAGCCATTGTCGCGTGTGACTTAACCTGCTTCTGACGTTCAAAAAAAAAAAAAAAAAAAAAAAAAGAAGAAAAGTGTACATGTTCCCCCCACCACCCCACCCCCACCCCCACCCCCACCACCACCACCCCGCTGCAGGAAGAAGAGCCCGGAATACCGACAGGCAGGGAGCGTAGGGCAGGCCCCGGCGCCTGGCGTTTGGTGATAAGAGAGCGAGAGAGAGAGAGAGAGAAAGAGAGGCAGACAGACAGAGAGAGAGAGAGTGAGAGAGAGAGAGTGCAAGAGAGAGAGCAAGAAAGAGAGGAAGACTCGACCTGGTGGGTCGCTGAGGTGTAGATGCTCCTGATTGGCTGGAGGCCGAGGTGAGGAGGCGGGGTTTGGAGGATCCGGACGTCCCCAGGTGACACCTGTCATGGCTGAAATAAAACCCAGCAGGGAGGAGGTGGGGGGGGGGGGGGCAGGGGGGGGGATCACCGCAAGATACAGAAGTTATACCAACAATAAAAGTAAAACAGGAAAAGTAGTCAAGCGCTGATTCAATGTTGACACTGATCACAAGCCCCTCTCTTTTGTGAATCATTTGGCGGGAATGACACAACAAATATATGGAACCAACAAAAAAAACAATAAGCAGCGATATTACCATAAAACAAATACCAAAACCAAAATCACGTTCACACGCCCCGAGTAAAAAGCTGAAAAAAAAAAAAAGCTAACTAATAACATCCGACCAGTGATGGACCGAGTCCATTGTGTATCACATCGCGGTACGTCAACAAACAAAGGTCACCTGGGTGAGCCGGGGTGGGCTGGGGTTCCGCCGGGGTCCCCGCGAGATTCCCGCCCGCGGGTTCACCCGGGGGTTCACCCCAGGGTGCGACCGGGGGGGGGACCAGGGGTGCGACCTTAGGTTCAACCGGGGGTGCGCCCGGACACGCTCCCGGCGCCGCGACCTCTAACCTCTCGTCAGGGGCGTTACCGGCGAAGGGCACGCACCACTCTGCGGTGGCGGCGGCGGCGCGGACACCGGTGGCGTCCGCATCCCTGCGAGGACAGAGTCAAGAGTCCGTCCGTTATTTGTCAGCTCCGTCCGCAGGGAAGAACTGCGAGCGACGCATGAAAGAAGACAAGGAAGGGAGCTCACCTCTCGGGGACAGAAGGATAGGAGGAAAACGATGAAGTCAACGGGGAAGGTCATGGTGAGCAGGAGGATGAGGAGGGGGTGAGGAGGAGGCTGAGGTGATTGGACGGTGGTGGCGGAGGGGAGGGGGAGGGGGTGAGGTTGGAGGGCAAGCGGGCGTTTCCATAGAGCCGGAGGAGGAGATGGGCAGGGGCTAGTGGCACGGCACCCTGAGCTCCTCAACGACAACCAGGAGCACCGCGACAGACGAGAGGAAGCAAGAGCAAGCGGTCTCAGTGGAGAGCACAGAGTACAGCCGGCAAACTGGTTTCAAGGTCAAAACCATTCAAGGCGTCTCCCCCCCCCCCATCAGTGGCTCGCTTTTCGTGAGCCGCCTTCCCTTCCCTTCCCCCCCCCCTCGAGCCGGCACCATTAAGCCGGTTTAGCGAGGGAGACGTACCTTCTCCCCGGATCCAGTTTGACGGGCGTCGGCTTTGATCGCCGGTCCTGAAGAGCCGTCGAGTCTACGCACACAAACACAAAAACCGATGGAGTGAGGGAGAGAGAGAGAGAGAGAGAGAGTCAGAGAGAGAGAGAGAGAGAGAGAGAGAGCTACTTTGATGGCCAGAGCTCAGCAGCCTCCGGTGGAATTACAAGCACCACCGCCGTCCTTGATGCAAACCCTGAGGCGCCGCGGAGGTGGGAATCGCCCGTTGACGCGCGTCCGTTGAGCCTGAGCACCTCACGCGCTGTAGACTCAACCTGCGCGCGCTGGACGGCATCACAGTAAAGCATCTCCATCTAGCCGACTCTATCCAAAAAGGAAATGCATGCGTTTCGCCTGAATCCCCCCCACCCCCCCCTGGGTCACGCTCTTCCAGTTTGTAGACGACAGACTAGAAGTATTGGTTCCACTGATTTGCTCCGTCTACTGATTTGCTCTGTGTGTGTACGATGGGATCAGGATACGGCCGTGTGAATCCTCGTGCCAGTGTATTAGAGAAGGAAATCCCCGCAAATACCGCGTTTATATCATCATCACACAGCCAGCCACCCTCTCAAAATGTAAAGAGTCATTCACGGACTGAAGAGGTTTAGCTACAAGCACACAAGAAACATCTGGTGTAGTGTAACAGTGAAACTCTGCGTCGTGAGTCATGACGCCTGGCCCTGACAACAGATTTATTTTGAATCCTAATGGGAGTGACATGCAGCATCGGACCGCAGGTGGGAATCGAATCCAGGTTGCCGGAATTTGCCGACTTGGCTCGTGGCACTTGGGGCTTGAGCTATCAAGTCGTGGTGTGGCCACTTGAGGTTTGAGCATTAAATCACAAAAAAACCCATTTCTTGTTGAAAAAAAAACAAACAAACAGCATAGCTTTTTGTTTTTAAATCAGAGGTACATCTTGCCTTCGGGGGTTTTGTTCCCCGTTGCGGACCGTGTCTTGTCCCCTTGGAAGGCCTTCAGGCTGAAGGAGGTGGCCCTGTCCTGTGTGACGCCACCATCTGGAGGTCCGGGGTCATCTCCAAACCTGCGTCCAAACAGACCCTCATCATCATCATCATCATCGGCCTCACAGCCACGAACAGAACACTCACCAAAAATGGACCAAAAATGGACAAAGCCGCCCACCTTCTCTTCACTGATCGGACAGTAAAATGGCGGCCGTTGTTATTGTTGCAGTTTTCCTGAGCCGCTCTGTGTCCGCTCGGCGTCCTGGCCGCGCTCTGCTCCTTCGCCTCGCCGGCGCAACCGAGGACGCCGGCGCGACCGAAGACGCCGGCGGGTCCGGGGGGGGACTTGGGCTTGGTCCCGGCCGTCTGGAAGAACCTCTGGCGGGCCGCCTGGGTCTTCTGGGCCGCCAGGGAAAGCGGGGCGGGGAGGTCCGGCGTCTTGTTCCCAGAGGGGGTCACGGGGGTCACGGGGGTCACGGGGGTCACGGGGGTCACGGGGGTCACCAAGAGGGAGGTGGGCCGCGGGGCGCCAGTGCCGGGTCGTGCCGCTAGCACGGGGCGATTACCCTCTGGGCTCGCGAGTGAAGCCGGACGTGGATGATGATGATGATGATGATGATGACGAAGACGAAGGCCGTCAGATGGTGCGGTCGAAGGCGGCTGCATCACGCTTGATTGCGTGCCGGACGCCAGAGGAGGAGTCTCGCTGGAGGCCGTCGCTCCAGACGATAAGGTGCCGGCCTCCTCAGCCTTCTCCTTCTCCTTGACCCGGTGAGACTTGCACACAAAGGTGTCCGGCACCTCGCCGACCCGGTAGGCCCCGGCACGGAGCGTTCCGGAGCATTCCCTGCATCTGAGGGGGGGGGGGAGGGGGAGGGGGGGGGAGCAACAGCTAGTTAGTTCCATCACGTAGCTCAGTGGGTAGAGCGGGTGGACAGAGCCGAGGTCGTCCACTAACCGTAGGGTCGGCGGTTTCGATCCCCTTGATCCCCCCCCCCCCCCTCCTCCAACTGTACACATGTCAAGCCCCCCACACAACGCTCACCTGAAGCAGCTCCGGTGGTAGAGCTTCCCGTCCACAAAGTGCCTCTGGACCAGGTGCACATGGGTTCGACACGTGACGCATTTGCTGTTCAGGGTGCCAGACTTTCCGGCGCTCCACGCCGTGGCCGTCTCCTGCGGGAGCGAGGGGATGATACAAATACGGTATTAGTCTGTTTTTTAAAGAGTTACATAACAACCGCGGTCCCTCAGCTTAGCGCGTTACATCACTCTTAGCTGACGTGCGCCTGTGTGTGTGTGTGTGTGTGTGTGTGGAAATTGTCACAGGATAAAGACGACGTTGTGGGATCCACACCGAATCGCCCGTCAACCTACCTTACCTACCCTGCCCCTCCATCCCATCCATCTTCCTGAGCGTTATTCAATGTCTAACTCCTACCTGCTGCTCAATGACCCCCCCCCCCCCCCGCATCACAATTCACTCAAGTCATCCCCTTTGCATGACGGGGGTCTCTTCAGTGACTGAACAGGCCGTCGTCAGGCGACGCCCCCGACGCCCCGACCCACCTCAGCGCTGGCCGCGAAGGCTCTGGCCGCTCTGGGTGGCGGGCTCTCGGCAACGGGCGGGGAGGAAAAGCCGCCTTTCTCCGTCGCCGTTTTAGAAACAAAGGTCTTGGAGACCACCGGAAGGTTCTTCTTCGCCGCGTTCTCTTTGGAGCCCTCTGCTGGGCGCTTGACGCCTCCGACTGAAAACAGGAGAAGCCGTTACTCCCAGAGGAAAACACACACACACACACACAAGCTCAAACTAAACCAACATTTTCCAAGATAAGTTGATCTTTCCTGAGTAAAAAATGATTGAGATGGCTCAATACGGATCACAAGAGGGTCATAAGAGGGTTCGATAACTGCATTCATTCCACTTGAAGAGTGGAATGAATGGCTGCCCCACTTTTGGGGCAGCCGCGGCCTACTGGTTAGGGCTTCGGACTTGTAACCGGAGGGTTGCCGGTTCGAACCCCGACCAGTACGAACGGCTGAAGTGCCGGTGAGCAAGGCACCTAACCCCTCACTGCTCCCCGAGCGCCGCTGTTGGCAGCTCACTGCCTCGGGATTAGTGTGCTTCATCTCACTGTGCGCCTCACCATCACTGTGTGCTGAGTGTATTTCCACTAATTCACGATTGGGTTAAATGCAGAAACCAAATTTCCCTCGCGGAACCTCAGAGTAATTATAAGAGGGTTTGACAACTCGACCAGGTGGAGACACACACACACACGGTGTGCACAAGTCAGCGAGCAGTGTTGCTTACCGGCCGCCCGGCCGTTGAAGTAGTTGTAGTACTGGGAGACGTAGGTGAGCACGCTGAGTCTGTCTGGGACCTGCAGGGCCACCATGTCCTCCGCGTCCAGCAGAGCCGGAATCCCCAGCTTCTCTTCGGCGATACGGAAGGCCTGGAGGAAAACCATGATACCAATGTATGAAGTGGCCCCGGCTTTAACAACCACGCGGGGACTTTGCTTTGTCTTTTCAACGGGGCTTCATAATGGATGCCGGAGTACACAATAACAGTCGGCATAAAAATAGAGCATTTGGGAAAAGCGACGGCGGGGCCCCGTGCACAATTGTTTTTCTTGAAATGTCAAAATGTTCCTATAAACGGTCCACACGCACACACAATTAAGCAGCTCTGTTCCAGTCCCTGTGGTGTGTGTGTGTGTGTGTGTGTGTGTGTGTGTGTGTGTGTGTGTGTGTGTGTGTGTGTGTGTGTGTGTGTGTGTGTGTGTGTGTGTGTGCTGCAGGGGGAGGGCAGGATGTGCAGCCATTGTTTTGGATCAGCCTGGACGGACTCATTAAAAGGCAACAGCAGGATTAACACGGAAGAACCCCCCTCTGTCACAATTTCAATTTCAGCGCCCCAACTTGTGTATTTAACCACTAAGAGGGCTCGCAGCGCCAAACACTGAACCTGTGTTAATAACCGGAAGAAAAACAAACACAAGACACGCACACACACACACCTGTGGAGAAAACCCAAATGCCACAGGGACAGTTCAATGAAACACAATCCTACTGTATAATATTACGGCTGGAAAATAAAAACCATCCGACAAACGAGGAGGAACGCCGTTTGTCACTTTCAGTTCAGCGGGTTCAGTCTGATTTAGAATGCAGTGAACCACGCGTGTTTTTCGGGGGCACTAGAACAACCATTTAGAAGCAGAGTAGCCTCTGACATCATGACACAGTTCCACACAGCCCCGTACTAGGATCACCAGGATCGAGTGGCTCGCAGGACAGTCGGGCTCATTCAAAATGAATAGGCTGGAGAGCTTCTCCTCAGATCGGGTTCATCTTCTGACGACACGGTCAGTGATATCCTACAGCAGGAAGTGGACCGTCCACTAGAGCCCCCACCATGGGGCATGTGATCGTGAAACACAGGAAACTAAAGCAGAGAGGAATAGACTCAATAATACTTAAGACCTCAGCATGTGTTTGGGGTCACTTAGGGGTTAACTAAATTGTGTGTTGAATGGCCACGCGGCCACTGTGAAGATTTAGAATCTTTAATATGCGCGTGGCATACAATTACCCTCTGTGACGTGTTGATTTTACTAATTGGCTTTTTATAAACGCTGCCATCACCAATCAGAGGCCACTTGACATTTATACCACTCGGCCTCCGTAGTCTTAGTGTAGCACTTTGGTTAAATAAAAAGTTTAATATTCTTATTTCAGTCAAAGGCGTTGATGCCTAATTTGAAACAGATAGGGTGCATTGTACAGGGCGAAGAGATTCAGTAGACCTTACCAAGTGGTTGTTTTGAAATACATCCTCTTTTTTTAGTGAGTCGTAGTCTCTGGAAGAGAAATGTAAATAAGACAGTTAGACATGATACAAAAAAAAAAAAAACAAAGTGGGACGCACTTTACGTGACCTGCATTAAATAGCCATACACATCATTGGCATACATTTTACGATGATACTCCCATCAGCAAAGACTTTAATTCTAATCATAGATCATCCACCGCATTACAACACATCGCAAACTAAACTATTCGACGTGTTTGCGACGCTAACAGATCCTAGCAGTTAATCAACTAACGGGAGAGACGAGTTCAGGTCAGATCAGTTTGAACACATGCTTACATCAGGTCCGGTCTGTACTTGTGAATTAAAGCGCAAAACGCCATTCCGTTTTTGAACGAAGTCGTCATGTTGTTGATGGCCACATCTTGGTACCCATCGCACTGCATTTTGCACCATTTCTCCAGAGCTTTGATAGCGGCCATCCTTCGTCCAACACCGCACGGGGTTATTTGCGGTGAACTTGACTCTTCCGCAACGTGAGTTTAGTACGATTTAAAAAAAAGAGGCTATAAAAACGCATCGACCGTGAACAAAACGGCGGACAAATTAACTTTATCCTCGATCTGGCGTGTGCGTAAAATACGAGCTGGCTGCTGTCTGCAACCGTAGCGCTGCGTCCTGCGGTGTCCTGTGGTACCACTACCTGCTGCTGTGGCTGTGAACTGTGTTGTTCATTAGCCTGATTGGGACTAAGGGCTGATTCATCTTTTAATATATATATATATATATATATATATATATATATATATATATATATATATATATATATATATATATATATATATATATATATATATATATATATATATATATATATTGTTATTATGTTATTATGTTGTTGAGCCATGTATGTCATGTATACATATGTATAATATGTAGAATAATTTGTAACGAGTAACGAGTAGGCCTGGTATTTCATGTTAGGTCCGCAGCCTACAATGAAAAAGGAGCTGGCCAACATTTAGTGAGATAGTAAGCCTAAAGTTTTGTTTCAGCCCGCAAAAAAACAACACGATTTCTTGTCCCTGAATATTATTTGGTTAAATCGGGTCACAGGTGTGAACCGCCAAACCAAGTTTGTGGTACAATGTGGAATGGCAGCGGACTACTTTAAGTGCGTTCCCCTCTAATGACATTCTCGAACGTGTAACATTTTAACATGCAAATCGAGATAAAACACTACAAGCGTCTGCTTTTTGGGTCTGTCCACACACTCCACAGTTCATTTGTACGCAGCTAGGTCTGCTGGGTTTGGCATAGCGCACAATTGGTTCATCATTTCTCAATTTCTCTACAAATGAAAAGGGGGGCATGGAGATGAACACATTTGTTCGTTTATCAACTCAACCCCCAGCACCGTAATGGTCTATTCGACAACACACCACCACCCTCCCCTTTTAAAATAGGAAGTCACAGAACGAGGGGAATTGCCTGTCTTCATTTTCATTCGGTGAGTCATTAATGTCTAAGCCGTGCTTAAACAATACGACAATAGGGGACGTGCACAATGGCAGACACACTTCACGGTCTCCCCCATGTGTAACAAGCAGCGCATTGTGCATTTCCAAACAAAGAGGCAGACCCCCCTATTATATTTGCGTTGGATGTTGGAATTCAGACAAGACGACCCCCACCCACCCCCAAAAACACCGATTCTGCTCCCACACATTAAATGTGTGTTTCTCATTCGCATGTATGTGGGAGGTACGTCCGATATATTTAAACTAATGGGAAAATGTGGTTTGTAGTAATTGGTGTTGGTGCCATTACAGCCTTTTGGTACACTGGCCTCATGGCCACCATAACTGTTGGAGCGCAGAGTGGTCAAACGACGAGTGCATGCGAACAGCGGACCTTTCTGCTAAAAACACATTTGAGCTCAGCTTTATTTTTCTCTGAATGTTAATTGTTCTCTGAACTGATGTCCATGTTAACGCAACTAAAATAATGTGGGGAAACTTGTGGGAAGTGGTCTTTACATCCAGTGGGGGGCACTGTGCGCCCACTGCCAGCCCAAATAGAGGACGCACTTCTGAATGTTTTGAACTTGGACGTAAACTCTGCATAGGAGGAAGGTCGAGTGGTCATCCGGGCCCTGAAATGCACGGCGGCCTGTCTGTGTAGGTGTAGACGCAGCGGGCCAACAGGATTCCACCGTGGATTGGAGGGGGGGGGGGGGGGGGGATATGGATGTTGTTGAACAATACAGGACCCTGAAACGGAAATGACCAATCTCGAAACTGAAAGAAAGACAATGTCTTATCAGGATTTGTGTATCGGTGATGAGATGTTTCTGCTTCTATATATATGTATAGTTTTATTTTTTTGGATTAAAACCAGGTTCGTCCAATACTAATACTATTCCAATGCTATTCATGCAATACTAATATGGTACCTGAATTTGACCTCCACACAGGCATATATTAAATTATTTGGTGTAAGACAATATGTAAGGCTCAGTGCCTCCATACACCAAATTATGTTCTTGAACGTGAATCAGGAGTTTTTTCAATGAATTTGCATGCGTTTCAAGTCTTTAATCGCACCACAGCGGGGACTGTATTGGATTTCAATGTTAAAAGTTGGTAAGGTCAGCTCTCAGCTACTTCCATGGTTTCCTGTCCGAGTTTGTATCTGCAATACAAACATCCTGCCGGTCAGCGACAGTCAGAGGAAGCCTTGAAAACAGATGACGTCATTCAGAACTCGACTACAGACACCGTTTCACGAAACCGTGACTGTTTAGAGAGTATGATTGTTTTAGGAGACTTGTTTGTGTTTTACATGTTCTATTACCTGTAACATTTGGTGTAGCCTAAATAATTTTCTTTTTAACTCAAGCGTTACTTCAGTTGATGACTCAATTTGTAAACAGCAGAACATAGGCCACAGACAAATAATAAAAACTATGTAAACTTTATTAGATATGAAATAAAAGAGGAGCCAAATGTAAAGTCTATACAACACAAAGTTATAGAATATAACAAAACAAAAAAAAGCCATGGCTGGAATATAAAAGTAAATACTCCTGAAAGCTCCCAGACAAACCTCCTGTCAACGGACGCCAAACTGTACATACGACACAAATAAACCCGAGACGCAGCTTACAGAAAAAAAAAAAAGAAACAAATGAATGATAAACCTCAGACACAGCGTAACTACAGCGCCATCATCAGCACCTCGCCGACAATCTCAACCAGTCTCGGACCTCCTCTGAGCTACAGAACAGTTCGTAGACTCACCGCACCCCTCCTCCTCCGCCTCCTAAATCATCCTGCTCTGTAGACACAGGAAGTGGAAGCAGGATCCTGCGGCCGTCCGTCACGCCTCCTGTCCCCCGCTTCCTGTGTGTGTGACGCACCAGTCGTCCTCCTCCTCCGCCGACAGCGCCCTCGCCGCCGCCGCCACCGCCGTCCCTCGTATCTCGGCGGCGTGGCGCCGGGCCTCGGCCCGCAGCTTGGCGATGCTGCAGGAGCGCAGGGCCTCCGGGCTGGGACCCCCCTCGGACCCCCGCCTCCCCTCCGCCGCCGCCGGCCGCATTCGGTGGCAGGCCGCGTGACCCGGGACCCGGGCGGCATCCTCTCGTCTCTCCCACCGCTCGCCGTCGGAGCCCTCGATGGGGCGTGGGGGGAGGGGGCTCTTGCGGCCCCCGGGGCGCGCGGCGTCGCGGGCCGTCTCCTCGCCGTCTCGCTCGCCGTAGCGCCCCGCCAGCTGGCTCTGGAGCTTCAGCTGGCGCCGCATCTTGGCGCGGCGGTTCTGGAACCACACCTGGCCCCGGGTGGGAAGGTGGGGGGCGGGGGGGCGAGGAAAACAACACAGTTAACGACAACACAGCCCATAAAACCACGCTGGACCCGTTTTCTTTGGTGCGGCATTACGACCGGAACCAATATCCGTTCAAACGTCGATCAAATTGAGTTCGGACTCAAACCCTTCTCGGACTCGAACCCCCACCCTACCTGCACCCGCGCCTCGATGAGGTCCAGCCGCAGGGCCAGGGCCTCCCTCATGAAGATGTCGGGGTAGTGGGTGCTCTCGAAGGCCTTCTCCAGCTCCTCCAGCTGCCAGCTGCTGTAGTTGGCCCGCGCGCGTCGCTGCTTCGCTGGCCTCTGTTCATCTGGAAAGTTACGGTGGCAAGTGGCAATTACACAAGCGCCGACGGGTGACAAGGAACTAATAGCCCTAGATTGGATAATTAGCACGGCGTTCATTAAAAAAAAAAAAAGAAAAAAAAAAAAAGAAAAAGCCGCCCCGCCGCCCCCACTTTAAACACTGCACCGATAATTGATTGTTAGCGACGAGCGCTGAGAAAATCTTTGGTAAACATTTGCAAAGCAATCAGATGGCGCCGGCTGGCTGGCTGACTGGCTGGAAGAAACAGGGATCCAGCTAGTTAATCGCGGCGCCATTTGCACAAGCACATTTTATCATCATACCCCCCCCGTCCCCCGCCCCCCTACTGTGGCCGCGGTGGTCGACGGGGGGTCCCGGCTCACCCGTGCCCTCCGCCAGCCGGCCCATGGCAGCGGCGGCCTGCGAGGCCAGCAGGAACGCCGCCGCCGCCGCCGCCTTCGCCCCGGGGGGCTCGGGCTGCAGGTAGCCCCGCAGCGACTCGTAGCTGACGAAGGAGCCCGGGAACACCAGGTGCGGCGGCGGCGGCGGCGGCGGCGAGCCCAGCCTGCCGTGGAACGCCGGGAAGAAGTGGGCGGCGGCCGGCGCCGAGTGGAAGACGGCGGGCAAGATGGCCGACACCAGCCGCCCGGGGCCGAACATGTCCAGGACCTTGGGCGACGCGTTCATTTGGACGGAAAGAGTCCAGAGTCGTCCGTCCGCAGGTGGGTAGGCGAGGACGGGGGGGGAAAGCCCTGGTTCTCCTCAGTTCGCACCGAGACGCGTTCAGGAGGAGGAGGCGATGGCGTTGTCCTTATTAAACAAACGCGCGCGGCGGGGGGCCGTCCGTCGCAGTCATGTCCCGGCCCCCCCGGAGGAGCTGCAGACGCCCGGAGGGGATGAGCGCTGATGATCTGCCCGCGGTGGTGGTCTCCTGGAGAAGAACAATGCGCTCTGAGGCTCTGAGGAGCTCTGTCACAGGGAGGGGGGTGGCTGCAGGTTGAGTAGTCAAGGTAAGCCTTAAGTGGCTGCCTCCTCACCTTAGCCCCCCGTATACCTGACCCCTCCCACTTTAACACCCCACCCCACACACACACACACACACACACACACACACCCCGCCTGCCTGCACCCCGCCCACTCCCTTTTCGGGTCACAGGGTTCCAGGGAGATTGCAGCCATTGGCTGATATGAGGTTGTGAAATGTAACTTATTTGTGACACAGGTGATACAGAGGAAAGGGTTGTTGCGCAATCAACGTCTTTGATTTCCTAATCAAAAACATCCGCGTGTCCCTGAGGGATTCACTCATGATCACTCCTGACCCCCCCCCCCCCCGCTTCAGTGACCGACCACAGCTCATTCAGGCCCCCCTTCGCACCGGACAAGTTTGGACACCTTTTGGCTTCTGAAATGTCCTGAGGTGATTGAGGCGGTTATTGCACTTCACTTCAGTGTGTTTGTTTCCTCTCTTTGGTGGGTTAGACTCTGGTGGGGTTATGTCGGGAGACTCAGCCAGTCAGTTTTTAACAGCCAGCGCAGAGAGCTGATGATCCCGTAGTGCCACACCTTCCCAGATGATTATTCACTGGCTTGTTTTTTTCTTCCCAACACTGCAGAGCTGCCTTCCCTCGTCGACAGACGCACGGCGGCGTTGCGTTGTGCGAATTAAACGGAGGTGTGTGCGCCGCTTAATCCAGCATTACTCACACGCACGTACGCACACTCACACACACACTCACACACTCACACTTGCAACACCTCATGACTAGACTATTACGATTAAATCAAAACAAAACCAAAGCAGGCTACTGTCAGTGTTGTCATCACTAACAGGTGATGCCTAACGAGCTTTGATCATATGCGCGCACACACACGCGCGCGCGCACACACACGCGCGCGCGCACGCACACACACACACACACAAACACACACACCTGAATCTCAGCAAGACCCAGCTGGTCAAATCCTAAGGATGATGAAGAGGAAGACAAGGAGGAGGATGATGAGTCATGCTCTGGTCATTCCACAGCATCTGTGGCCCCCTTTTTTTTTGTTCCTTCTCCATCTGCACCTGTTTAAACACAACATTAATGCCCAGGTGGAGGTCAGCATGTAAAACCTGTCTTAGAGGGGGTGGTGGGGGGGGGGTTGAGTGAGCGAGAGAGAGAGAGAGAGAGAGAACAGTGATAGATGACAGGGTAAAAAGAGAGAGAGAGAGAGGGGCAAGAGAGAGTCGGAACAGAGTGATAGATGACGAGATAGAGAGAGAGAGGAGCAGAGAGATAGAATAAAGAGAGAGAGACAGACAGAGGGATACATTGCTCAATACATCCACTCTGAGACAGCGACACCGCAAACAGATCAGAGGTATCATGCCGGAGTGCAGGCTAAATAAACACTGCGTGTGGGGTGTGGAGGCGGAGGCGGAGGCGGAGGCGGAGGCGGGTGGTGGTGGTGGTGGTGGTGGTGGTGGTGGGTGGAGGAGGTGGTGGTGGGGACTGTGGATTACAGCAGCCATCTGGCCAGCACACAGGTTAGACCCAGGGACGTGTGGCCGGCCTGCAGGCGCGGGCCACAGCACACACTGTTGGTCTGTGACAGGCTCCTCTAATGCCCATTGATCCACATAATCAGGGGAGGGCTTGGCGGGCGGGGAAGCATTTTTGGAGGGGATGGGGGGAGGTGGTGGCGGGCGGCGGGGTGGGGTGGGGGGCGGGTGGGTGTGTGGCGGGTGGGGGGCGGGCGGGGGCAGGTGGGTGGGGTGGTGGTGACATCACCAGTGGACGCCGCTTGTCCAAAGACGATCTGCTCGTGGGCGAGCCAAGTGAGGGAGAGAGTTAGGGGACACAATAGAGAGGGTTAAGGCCAGGGTCTTTGTTTGACCCTGGTGTTAACCCCCCCCCCCCTCAGGTAACTCTAGCCCTGCCCGTGGCGAGGCATGCGAGAGGGGAGGCCAGCGGCCACCCGAGCGGCGATAACGGTGTGGTTCACGAGAGACCTTTACCTGCTGGGGGCCAAAAGGCAACATTATCTACTATGGATTTGGAAAGCGCCATTTGGGAAGTGGCGGGCGGCCCTGTTATCCATTAATAACGACGGCCCCAGAAGTCAAGGGGGCCGGCGTGTTTGAGCCGGAATAATTGGTTTGAGACAAGGCAAGAAATGGGTCGGACGCCTCAGAAAAAACAAAAAAACAAAATGAAGTCATTAATTCACTAATAGGAACTTGTTCTGGTGAGATTGCGAAACAGTTCAGCCAAAATAAATAACATAAATGTCAAAAAAATTATAATAATTAAATAATACATTTTAAAAAAAAACTGAAAAGCTGTCTGCTGATCTGTTTCGCCGTTGCTCATCTGTTGAATGCCGAGTGAATGTACAATGGCCAGGGGTTTTGCGTCCATCCGGTGTGGTTTGCAGACCGCGGAGCGCAGACGAGATCAATATTTAATCACAGTCTAAGTGAACTCCAAAGGTTGTCAATGTCTGTGTCAACGGCGCCTCGGACCAAACGTTTTCACTCGTACTCAATCGCCCAGTTTCTTGTCAATGAATTACAAATTAAAATCTCCCCTTGCGCCCCCCCCCCCCCCTGAATCAAATGATGTTTTCACACACACAAAAAACAGCAAAACAACAAAAAGTCGTTCGCCGCCATCTCATCCCGTTTAACATGTTTGTAACCGCGGCCCGGGAGAAAGAGGAGTGCGTTCAAACTGCCACTGAGAGGGAAGCTTGAAGGCTAACCTGTGAGGGGCTATGTCAGCACCCCCCCCCCCCCCCCCCCCCCCCCCCTCTCTCTCTGCTGGTAATAGTATCCTACAGTGCATGGGCTGATTGTTTTAGTCCTGGATCACTGGCCATGGGATACAACCTGAGACCCCCCCCACCCCCAAACACACACACTCACACACACACACACACACACACACACACACACACACACACACACACACACACACACACACACACACATACACACACACACACACACTTTGCTTTCCAAGTCAAACGCTTCAAGGGAAAGCAGCCACAATCTAACAGCAATCACACTTCATACATCAAAGTGCCCGCCAGCAAGAGGAAGAGGAGGAGGAGGAGGAGAAGAAGGATGAGGAAGAGGATGAGTAGGACGAGGAAGAGGAGGAGGAGGAGGAGGAGGAGGAGGGGAAGGGCGAGAGCAGGTCCACATTTTTCCTTTCTTTTTTTTTTTTTTTTCCTCCTCCTTCTCCACGCCAGCCAGTGCAGCTGAAGCGTGGCAGCGGAGGGGAAGATCTGAGGAGAAGGTGCCATTGAGAAAGAAGAGCCGAGAGCAGACAGATGTGCACGGGCAGGTAGTGGCACATTGTCCAACAGGGGGGGGGGGGGGGGGGGGGGGGGGGGGGGGGGGGGGGGGGGGGGGGGGTCTGCTTGTGTCACATTCCTAACTCCCTTGACGTTGCCTGTTCATGAATGAATTAATCAATGGGCGTATGAACGGGTGAACGGGGGAGCGGGACCGTTGGAGAGTTTTAACGGTCGGAGGATGTCAAACAGGGTGCAGGGCCGTTGAAGCCGCACAACGGCACGAGGAATTCAAAACGACAAAAACTGTTTTTTTTTTTTTTGATGTAGCCTATATATACGAAGCCGGTAAACATCTCCGTTTTCGCCGCGGCCCACAGATGTGGGCACAGCTGCGTCTGAGGGTATCAAACTTGCGGTGACGACTCTCCTGACAACGGTGTTTAAGCTGTCAGTAGGCGTTCAATCCGATCCCTTCCTCTCTCTCTCTCTCGCTCTCTCTCTCTCCCAACCACTTCTCCTCACCTGTCACTCATCTCTGTTCCGCATCACTGCCGCTCATCCAATGGGATGCTGGCGCCTGACCAAGGCCCGGGCTGCTGGGACTTGTATTCCAAAAGGTGATGGATAACCATAAACAGCCAGCTTTCAGCCGGTCATTGGACACCATACAGGTGCAATTAACGCGCATCGCCGTGGAGACGGCAACAGACACTGTATAGCGGCGTGCGCTGAAGCGCGCCGCGGTGACGGGTGAGGGCCACGTTCATCGGGCCCTTCATTTGAAAGCAGCAAATCGACCATCTTGAGGCGTTATGAATCACCCGCGTTGATACGAGCATTGTGAAATCGGCGTTAAAAGGGACAAGGTCGTGACGTCACGGATTAAAGCCTTCTGCGAAAGGTTGCGTCTCACCAGCGGTGCTTTGATTGCTCGGTAACTCTCGAGACGCGCGGTAATCCTATGACACGTAAAGGCGCTCGTTTTCCTCATTTACTTTGGTCTGGAACAGTGAGAGCCAATGAATGATGTAAAGGCATCCGTACTGAATCCAGTGTCTGGGTGTTTTGTTTGGTCTTAATTATCGACCGATGAACAGCGAGAAGCTTTCAGCGGCCTGCGGTGGCTTGTGACAACGTATCGCGTTACCAGGAGAACGGAGAGAGAGAGAGAGAGAGAGAGAGAGAGAGAGAGAGAGAGAGAGAGAGAGAGAGGCAGATGAAGATCACTGAAAACGATGACCTCATTGAGATAATACAGTTTTCAACAATCCTGCTCGGCGCCTTAGATGTTCCACCTTTTCTCACCGATGATGACGGACTGCGCGCACACACACATTCACACGCACGCACAAACTCGCGCGCACACACACACACTCTGACACACGCACGCACACACACACCAACACACACACACACGCACACTCGCGCAGACACACACACACACACTCTGACACACACACACAAACACACACACACACACACACACACACATACACCACACACACACACACACACACACACACAGGTAACCAAACACCACCCAGAGTCTCTGGGCTGTAAAATGGTCTGCTCATGTCTCATCTTTAAAAAAAAAAAAAAGAAAAGAAAAAAAGAAAGGAGCCCCTTCTTGTCTTTGTGATTGAACAATTACCGCCACGCTTAATTGACCCCAAATGGGAATGTCGGCGTTTCCGCGGTTACCGGCACATTGTTTCACTTATCCCCTGGACTCGGTGAAGAGGTGCGCGGTGAAGTCAGCGGGCGAAAAACAAACAGCGCCGCGCTTTCATGGTCCGGACGGCCTCCCGTCACAGCGGCGCGCCGCGGACGCCTTTCATGCGCGGCGCGCCAGCGGAGAGCGAGCGCACCTTCCGACAGCTGTTTCCAGCTTCGTTATCACAGTCACAAAATGGTTGGAATAAAATGAATTGGCACGAAAAGGCCTTGCTCCAATCAGCCCCCCCCCCCCCCCCCCAACCCATGTGTTCTGTTTGAGGTGGTGAAATGTTAATATCAAAAAAGCAATAATTGGTTCTTGGGAAATTTCCATGCTTGCCTATGCAATTCCATCACTAAACTGCCATCAAAATGTGGCAATGGTGGAACTCATAATCAACAAGGCACTGTCCCATATTTTGATATGTATAACAGTATTCATTGTATATGCATTGCAATCCAATATAAAAGCCATTAAATCATCCGTTTGTCCAAGTGACAGTTTATTTACTTTTTCTAAGAGCGTATAACAGATGAGTTAAAATGCTGGTATTTTAATTAATGTCCAGTGATTTCATTGTAGAAACCAAATAAGTCACTTTCATTTGAGACTTTCAAGGTCAATAAATGATGACAATAATCAAGCTAGTTATTTAATGTTTTACAAAGCAACGCTGGGCATCCTTCCTCTATAACAAACAACCAATTCAGCAGCAGGTCAAAGGGCAGAGTGTATTTTAATGAGAAGGGATTTGCAGTTCTATGAGATTAGGTACCCAATACTAAATATAATCATTTTGTCATTTTCTTCCGATGCAAATAACAAAGTTCAAAGTTCAATACATTGTCTTTTCCATTTGCTGAATGTGTGCAAATATAACTCAAGGTTTTTGTAATATCACTTCTGAAATATTTACCTCATCCGACATCCCTTAAAATTAAAACTAACAATCTAACCCTAAAGCATAATTTTAATTTGGCAATCTCTAAAACATTTATCCAATGAAACCCAACCGAGGTAAATACGAAAGTACCAAAGGCTAACATGTGTGTGATCTAAAAAAAAACAAACTTATTTTGTTTTGATGACGCCTAAAAATAAGCACCGCCGAAGGCACAACAAAGTCTCCCTGTGAAAGGTGAAACCGTGGCGACGGCGCATCACGTGACCCAAGACTCTGCTCCGTCGCCCGCGGTTACGTGGTGGCTTCCATGCGGAGGACCTTCATGGCTTCTGCGATCATGGAGCTCGTGTCTATCTGTCCGTAGATGCCCACCAGGAACGCTTTGTGGAGCAAGATGTCTGCGTGCTCTATTGTGGGGGGAGAGAGAGAGAGAGAGAGAGAGAGAGAGAGAGAGAGAGAGAGAGAGAGAGAGAGATAAGGACACACACACACAACATGGACATGACAATCCCACTAAAGCATCACCCACTAAAGCATCAATCTTTTTGTTTAGCTCGGGATAAAAGCACCCGCTGAGCGACTTTATCCAAATCCTAGTTCAGCTTCGTCCCGTTCCTTAATTGCACATTCTCTGCGTGTTAATCACTGTACATCTCCAAAGTGCCTCTGTGATTCATGTTTGTGTTTACAGTTCATTTCTCGCTCCGGGAGTCTTGTTACCTCTTGTTAAGTGGTTTTTACTTCATCTTAGCCCAAAGAACCCTCCTAAATGAAGCTTGATTTGATCATGTACACAGTGGGCCATGGTACCCCCCCCCACCCCATAGGGTGCAGTGTTTTGAAGTTCAAGCCAAATGCTGGGGTTCCTTTTCTCAAGCGGTGGATTTCGGTCGCTCCAGCCTTCTGCGGGCTGGAGTGACGAAAGCACGCGTGCTATCGTTACCTTGGCAGAGGAGCACGTATTCCGGAAGGTTCCTGAGGGCCGTCTGCACCACGTCAAAGTTCCCGCTGCCCATGCAGTACATGAAGGTGGGGAGGAAGTCTGTGGCCAGCCTGTGATCGAGAAAATGTCATGTGACGCGCGGCGACCGAATCCACGCACACACACACGCGCGCTGCACACACACGCGCGCTGCACACACACACGCGCGCTGCACACTGTGGCAAAGTCTCGACAGGCAAACAGACCGCTGTTCTAAACACAGTTACTACAAATCAATACCAACATCTCTCAACCAACCCTGAAAATACCTGAACAGCATGAATACAAATAAAAACGACGACCCGTGTTAAAATAACAACCTGTAGCAAAAGACTGATCATGCAGATGCCTACTCTGTATGAAACACACAGGTAAATGACGGCTTATGCACCAGTCTTCTGGTGCATAAGCCTCTGCCCGTTTTCATACATGTCATTAATAAGGAGCTTTCTATTCTCAGGGAAGACCAACAGGTGCAGGTAGACTGCGGACACCGGGATTTGAACCCAGAACCTTTCGGCTGGGGAGTCACCTTGACCACTGAGACGAGCCTTGCCATTATTTCTCCCATTATGAATATTCATCCATCGTGTGGGTTGTTCACACACATGCACACACACACACACACACACACGCCACGACACACACACACACACACACACACACACACACACACACGTGGCGGGAGGGCGGGCCACTCACCGGGGGTTGCCCTGGATGCAGCGCAGGGCCAGGTTGAAGGCCATGTTCCTGCACAGCTCCTCTGAGGACGTCATCAGCCTCTGGAGGTCATTCTGGGGACCCCCGTCAACACAGAGCAGGGTGAGGGGGGGGGGGTGGGTGCTCCACACACGTGCATGCACACACACATGCGCACCTATGCATAAAAACGCTCCCATGCACACACGCACGTGCACACACACACACTATAGAGATCCAGAAACACCCGTCATGTGCATTGGCTATTGTACCGATGACTCAATGAATGGATGAATGGGTGACTGGGTGAATAAGTCAAATGGACAACTCAATGAATGGATGGATGACTGTTGAGACTGACTCAATGGCGGGCTGAATGAATGGGCGACTGGATGAGCGGGGGACGATGTGAACAGACGACGGGGACGCAGGGGGCTGACGCAGGGCTTGACTCACGGTGAAGTACTGAATGATCTCAGGACTCCTCCTGGACTTGTCGTCCACCTCGGTCAGAACCTCCAGCACATCTGTGGAAG
>JAXIVH010000021.1:5925731-5957404 GCA_036785325.1 Urophycis tenuis | reverse complement strand
GAAACAAGTTAGCATCTGTTCCAGCTCGGACACTTATTAGCTCTTCATACAGAAATGTGTTTTGATTGGAACAGGGGAGTCTGAATCTCAGGGATGGACTGACAAAGCAAATGTCGTGACACAGCTGAACCCATAACGCCTGGTTCCGTCCACTGCGTAGCATTCAGGGGGGACCGTGTGTGTGTGTGTGTGTGTGTGTGTGTGTGTGTGTGTGTGTGCGTGCGTGCGTGCGTGCGTGCGTGCGTGCGTGCGTGCGTGCGTGCGTGCGTGCGTGTGACGCGTGGCGGGCTCACTTGCTGGGCTCGCCCTCCTTCTTCACGGCGCGCTCCTCCGTCTCCTGGAGCAGCAGTGAGATCACCATGGCAACAGGGCCGGCGGTCCCGTTCTGCGTGCCGATGGTCATCAGCAGTGACAGGAGCTCCTCCAGATAGGGGGACTTTGTCTCCATCAGCCCCTGCAACACTGGGGGTGCGGGAGACACGCGCACGTAAAGGTCTCTCGCCCACGATTAATGAATCGACGACTCCGTCGTCGTTTTTCACGGCCGCCTTAATTGGATCATCCCGGGCTCTCTCAGGACCGGTACATTGCGTCACCATGAGCAGTGGCTCATTTTAATTTGACCAGTTATTTTAACGGTAACCAGTTAACATATTTGTTGGACATTAGCCTTATAAAAAAAACAAAAAAAAACAGCATCAGTAAGTCAGCTTAAAGGTGAGAGGGGGGGGGGGGGAGATGACTTGGAAACAAACACCCCCCAAAAAAAGTCCCCCCCCCCTCTCAACGCACCTGTGATTGAAAGGCAAGACGGGATTCCCCGGCCAATCAGTGAAGAGATGCCCTGATTGGTCAGAAATGAGCCGGGAGGCGATTTAAAAATCCAAATTGTCTCATTGCACAGACAGGCAGTCAGGCAGACGCGCCATTCAACCGGAACAGATATTCCACAGAGCAATTCCCTCACTAATGGCTGACGGGCGGCGATGGCAATTACTGAGGAATTACGCGCAGGAGACGGCTCTTGAATCTCACCTACAGCCCCTTGCACAGGGGAGGGCGTGGCTACACGGTGGGGGGGGGGGGGGGGGAGCAGACATACCTTTGCCTATGAGCTCAGCCTCGGGGTTGCATCGCTCCCCGGCCTTCAGCATGTCGATGACGGCCCTCACCGGCACCTCGCTGTCGCGCCGGTACGCCAGGGCCTCGGCCAGGTGGAGGAACCCGGGCCCGCACTGACAGACAGACAGACAGACAGACAGACAGACAGACAGACAGAAATACTTTAATGATCCCTGAGGGGAATTGCATTTGTTACAATACTCAGGGAAAAGAAAAGTAAAGACAGTGAAGAAGTGAAGAACACTATAGTACAGTGTAAATATAAAAATAAAGACAGACAGTCAGACAGACAGACATTCAGCCACACAATAATAATAAGATAATAATAATAAGAACTAAGTATCAACCGCCTAGCTAACTATGTAACTAGCTAGCTGCCTTACTGAATAACTAAATAGTCAACGAGCTGGCTAACTACCTTACAAAAAGCTGCTAACGAACTAACTAACAGCTAGCTAACTAAACGACTAGCTCACTGACTAAGGAGCCAAGCAGCCGGCTCCCAGAACGCAGCCTCTTCTCGAGGAAAGTGTGAGCTGTGCTCACCGTCACCCAGGCGGTGTTTGTGTGAGTACTGCCCCGCGAAGGACTTGAGGAGGCTCTTCAGCGGCCCGGCCTCCACCGCGGGGTTCTCCAGCCAGGTGACCATCTCCACCACCACCTTGAGGAACAGGGAGGAGAACGCCACGTCCTGGGTCACCAGGCGCTGAGGGGGGGGGGGGGGGGACGAGGAAGAGAGACATTGGAGTTATTTTGACTCGGGGACTCACATTATGACAAATACCTCAACTTTCACCATTAGCTCATGTTCAATATGTGCAATAGCTCAGAACTTTCATGCGACTTTGTGTGTGCGCGTGTATTTTTATATGCAATGCATGCATTGTTTTTGGTACATATGCACATTCTTTAATATATTTGCATTGACTTACAGTACTTCTGTTTTGCTTTTTTTTTTCTACTTTTTTACTCATTTACTCATTCTATGCTCTACTACCTTAAGCAACAGAAACACTGTCCCTGGGATCAATAAAGTTATCTACCCACCCCCGTCTCCATTATCATCTCTTAACGTTGGCCTGTTCCCGTTTCACCTGCCGTCCCTCCATACCTGGTAGAGGTGCAGCTGCCGCATCAGCGGGCAGGAGAGGGCGTGGCCGCGGTGCATCGCCACGACGACGGGCCCGGCGTGGGCGGAGCCCAGCAGGGCGGCGAGGGCCTGCAGCAGGCGGGAGGCCAGGCCGGCCGGCTGCACGTGGCCCTGCTTGGCCCTCATCAGCTCCTTGGCCAGGGCCTGCTGCAGGGCCAGGGACAGCTGGCTGGGGGGG
Source organism: Urophycis tenuis (assembly GCA_036785325.1). NCBI lineage: Eukaryota > Metazoa > Chordata > Actinopteri > Gadiformes > Phycidae > Urophycis > Urophycis tenuis. Next base: position 5,954,954 of record JAXIVH010000021.1, on the reverse strand, counting down.
GGGGCCCGGCCAGCGGGGGTCCGCCTTCAGGGGGAAGATCTGGGGGGGTGGGGTGGGGGGAGGGAGGAGGGGGGAGTGGGAGGAGAATAAGTCAGCCAAGTAATTTTTTTTTTTTTTTTAAACTACAAACAGAACGCAGAGGGGAGGGAGGGGGGGGGGGGGGGGGGGGGGGGGGAGGATTAGACCCTCTGTTTATTTTATTTTTTTATTTCCTTCTGAACAGACCAAAAGGAAATTAATGTTGATCCCAAACATCATGCATTTTAAGTTTAACTTTGATTGTTCGCCCCTCATATTTACCCTTGAGCTTCATCTCAATAGACGAATGGGATTGTTGATCTTTTAAATTACCACTTTAAAAGCCCTTGGTGTAATCTAGTGCGGTGCTACTCTGTTAATTTTAATGGCCTGCACTTTTAAAGAATAAAGTAGCAATGATTAAGTTGTTAAATTAATGATCAACAGAAAAAAAAAACCTATAACAATTTAAAATGCCATTAGGAAAAAAAAATACAACGTATGGTTTATAAAAAGGACCCCATAAAGGATGTTTCACTTTCCTTTTACCGATCAATTCAATCAGGAAGACAACATAATGCAGACGGTCCCCACCTGCAGAAGTATGCTGGTGAGGTCGTCCGTGGGTTCGATGACGGGCATCTGATTGGCTGTTCGCATCTTCCCTGAACCCTGGGGAGTTTCCACGGCCGCCTTGCCTCCCCCCCTCAGTAGAGTCTGTGGAGGGCCACAGCGTAGTTTACATGTACAGAACTACACAGTAACATTAGATTAGATTACATTTTAGTCATTCCCAGTATTTTTTAGGTATGGGAACGAAATTTGTTCTCTGCATTTGACCCATCCTATGGTACATAGGAGCAGTGGGCTGCTAGGTTCGGCACCCGGGGAGCAAGTTGGGGTTCAGTGTCTTGCTCAAGGACACTTCGACATGCAGACAGTTGGAAGAAGGGAATCGAGGGGATCGAACCGCCGACCCTACGGTTGGTGGCCGACCCACTCTGTCCACCCGCTTTAACCACTGAACCACCGTCACCCCTATGCCCCTAACAGAGGAATGTACAGAGTACAGAGCTATGTACAGAGCAACATGTACACATGATCTAGCTTGAATCCGATCCTCACTGGTATATTTAGATGCAATTAAGAAGCATCTAGCTCAGGCATGCCTGCGGGTAGTCAGCGGCCATTGTGGTTTTCGAACCCAGAACCTTTGGGCTGGCGGTCAAAACACCCCACAGCGGCTAGACTCCCCACTGACTTGTGATGTAACCTGTTAATGTGTTAACACTCATGGTGGACGACAGGGGGGCTGACCTCTGCGCGGGGCCAGGGAGGCGCTGAGCAGGCTGTGGAAAGTGTGCCCCCCGCTGGCTCCTCGCTCGTGCTGCACCTCCACCAGGTGGGCCATGTAGTCTGGAGGCAGGGACACACACCGACACATTCACATACAGGTGTGGTACATGCGTGTGTGTGTGTGTATACACAAAAACATACAAATACATACGCGCTCTGGACAAGTACGGATATAACAGTTCTGAAACCGTGAGTCGATGACATCACTGACGTCGATTGATTGAGTCGCTTCCCCCCCCCCCCCCCCCTTATTCCTTTTTTTGTTTGTTTTTTAGATAAGATTAAACTTTATTGTCATTGTGCAGAGGACAAGTACAGGGACAATGAAATGTAGTTGGCGTTCTTACCAGAAGTGCAAAGAAGTGATTACGGTGCAGTATTGCACATAAGTAGTGCAATATTGATAAAGTGGCAGCCGTAATTAAAGTGACAGTAGTAAACAGTGAGTAACAAGTGTCCTTCCTCAGGTAGGCACTTCAGAGTCCCCAAGTGCAGGCTCGACCGCTTTAAGAACTCCTTTGTCCCCCTGTCCGACAAAGCCTTAAATGGTAAGCTAGCCAGAGCCTAACCCCCTGTAACATTGCTGTATTGTAACGTACGACGGGCAGTGTGCAATCTGTTGGTTGTTGGCAGTCTGTGCAGAGCGTGTGTGCGAGTGCATGTGTGTGTGTGTATGTATGTGGACTGGAACAGTCTGTGTATGTACTGTATGTACAGTATGTACTATGTTATCTTTTGTATTTTTTACAGCACTGCATGTGTCCAAGACAAATTTCCTTCGGGACAATAAAGTCTATCTTATCTTAAGTCTACTCTTGCCATCGTTACAATTTACCGCTAACAATAACGGTGCGACAGCGATAACAACAACAATGGAGCGACCGCGGCCCCAACTCACGCTTGTCCATGATGTTCTGCTCCAGCGTCTGCGGGTCGTGGGACACGGCCTGGTCCAGGTACTGCAGCAGCTTGCTCATGCTGGACACGGGGATGCCGAACGACTGCACAAACAGCAGCAGCTGCTGGGGCTCCAGGTCCTGCAGCGCGGCGTCCACCAGCCGCGACACCTCCGAGCGGATCATGCGCAGCTTCAGCCAATCGGGGAGCAGCAGGGCCTCCTCCGACGTGTCCACCAGGAAGGCGGTGGGCAGCGGCTTCTTGTCCGGGAACCAGATGTCCAGCAGGGCGTAGAAGTCGCTCTCGCCTGGGGGGGGGGGGGTGGAGGGGGGTGGTGGAGGTGGAGGAGGAGGCGGGTGGTGGAGGTGGGGTGGTGGAGGTGGGGGTGGAGGCGCGGGGGGTGGATGGAGGAAATGTGGTGGGAGGAGGAAAGAGTTTGTTTGTATGAGTGATGGTTCTTTCTAACGGCAAACAAAGTCGTACTCCAGAGGTTAAAATCATGTTCTAGAAATAAACGTCATGTGAGATCGTTCATAACATCAATAGTGCATGTGCTAAAGTGCTAAAGTAGTCCAGAACAGTGGTTCTCAACTGGTGGCTTTTATTTTGAAGATGATTTTTTATGCAGCAGAGTGCTGTCTATTTTTCATTGCCTGAATAAGTGACTGAATAGTTTAATAGTACAGTTACTGAAGTTGAACATTTTCCTTGATTTGGGTCCCTTGTCATTAAGGGGTGATGGTGGGTCCCGAAGCCAGACCAGTTGAGAACCACTGGTCTAGAATACACTTCGTTGAGCTGTACTAGGTTCAGGGACTTAGAAGTTTGTTAAGATAACGTTATACTTATATTGATCCCAGATTGGGTATTCAGGGAGCGGAAAAGGTTAGTTATAAAAAATATAATGACTGCAAGCGTAACCTAATAACTACTAATAAAAAGTGTAATAAAGTACTAAAAACTAACTAACCTTGTTTTTACAATTCCTACGGCTAACACAAAAAATGTTTTAACTAGGTTGCTCAGTATCTTTTTTTTTTGCTCTACAATTCGGATTGTATGCTTTTGAGTGTTGAGCCTCAGTTGTACGTGACTCTGGATGAAAGCGTGATCTACCAGATGACTGAACCTAAACGTGACCCTTAAGGTGAGAGCCGCACCTTTGGGTGGTCCCAGGGTCAGCAGGATGACCATGGCGTGGACCACCAGGATGTGCATGGTGGCGGTCTCCCCTGTGGTCCAACGCAGGAACACCTGGTCCTGGGACTCCGACTGGAAAACAACAACAACAACAATAAACACACGTTTCTAACATCACTCAAAAAAATACCAAAAACGTAAACATAAAAACCCAGAAAATCTTTAAAATGGGTAATTTTTTCTAATTGTTATTTATATTTGAAATATTTCTAAAAATTCTTTAAAATTCTTTCAAAAAATATTAAAAATGATATACAGCACTTTTCTCAACAAAACATCTAGACAAGATATTTTTCCCCAATAGAATGTAAAAGACAACGGTAAACAAACAGACGTCACAAAAAGTCCCACAAAAAGCAGTGACCAGGGAACCGAAAAGAGCCGTGGGGCCACGTTAAGATGCCAAAACGCGCTTCGAGTTCCCCCTCGACCGGGTGCTTTACCACCCGGGGGCCTGGAAGAGGGGCCTGGAAGAGGGGCCTGGGAGAGGGGCCTGGAGGAGGGGCCTGGAAGAGGGGCCTGGAGGCTCACCCAGCTGTACAGGTCCTCGCCCTCCTTGGTCTTGCGCATGCGGCGGATGTAGGAGGAGAAGATCATGAGGAAAGCCGACAGCACGGCGTCCGACTCGGGCCGGCAGGAGTGCTTGGAGAACAGGCTGTTCATGATGGTGGAGCGCTCCACGATCAGCCTCGCCACGTCCTGCACGGGGGTCATGGGGTCACGGGGTCACGGGGTCACAGGGTCACAGCGTAAAGCGCTCGCTAGCAACAATGCACTTCATTTTGTTTCATTCATGTTTCATTTTGTTAGTGACGGCCATTTCAGAAATATGTCATGCATACACTTGGTTTTTCACGCATTTATATTACGTTTCTGCTAATCACAATGTCTACATTGACATTTTTTCCATATTCCCTATTTAGATTTTCACTTTTGAGTATCAGTTTTTTTTCATTTCCAATTAAAGCTACTGTACGTTGCGCTGTGACACACACACAAAGAATTGAACATTTTGGGACGGCGCCTCTCACCAGAGCCAAGTCATTGTGGGCGGCCTGCTCCTCCACCGGTGCATGCTGGGAAAGGTAGATGAGGTAGGAGCTGATGGTCTGCGGGTCCGTCTCCATGTGGATGGCCTGGAGCGCGACATTAGGAGGACGTCAGGCTGGCTTCATAGGAAACACCTAAGGCGGCACCATGCGCCTCAGTGTTGTAGGTGTGCAGTGCGTGTTTGCGTGCGTGTATGCGTGTGCGAGTGTCATCACAAAAAAGAGGAAAGTCAGATGGCGAAATCTCAACTATTCTCCCTTCTGGCACCGAAATGGTAGAATGAGCTCCCTGTCATCCCTGTCACCCTTTTTGCAATTTCCCAGCTTGGGATTAATAAAGTATTTCTATTTCTATTTCTGTCAATGTCAGGACTGCAGAGTCACTCCCCAGCTTCCGGAAGAGACTCAGGACCCACTTGTTCACCTGAACCCTGCATAATCCTACCCTCCTGCTCTTTGTAACTTGGCACTTAGTCAGAGACGTTGTATACTAGCAATGGTTAACCCAGCAATTGAAATGCTTGAAACTTGTTCTGGTGACTCTCTTACTGTATTAGCAGCAATGAAATGTTTCACCTTCTCATGACAACTGTACTGTTTGTAAGTCGCTTTGGATAAAAGCGTCTGCTTAATGCCCTAAATGTAAATGTAAAAGTAAATGTAAATGCGTGTGTGTGCGTGTGCATTTGCATGTGTGTCTGTGTGCATTTGCGTGTGCGTATGTGTGTGTGTGTGTGTACGTGTGCATGTGTGTGTACGTGTGCATTTGCGTGTGCGTGTGTGTGTGCATTTGCGTGTGCGTGTGTGTGTGCCTGGGCGTGTACATGTGCGTGTGCATGTGCATTTGCGTGTGTGTGTGTGTGTGCGTGGGCGTGTGCATTTGCGTGTGTACGTGTGCATTTGCGTGTGCGTGTACGTGTGCATTTGCGTGTGTGTGTGTGTGTGTACGTGTGCGTGTGCGTGTGCGTGTGCGTGTGTGTGTGTACGTGTGCGCACGTGAGGCGTTGACCACCGACCTGCTGCAGAGCGGTGGACGTCATGCCCCGCACGCTGTCGAACAGCGGCAGCTTGGGGAGGTCCTGCAGCAGCCACTGGTAGCCGGGCAGCAGCTCGGCGTCCGCAGAGTCCTCCTCCATGGGCTGGTCGCGCTCCTCGCCGTCCCGCAGGCCGCCCTCGCCCAGCACCAGAGACAGGCCCTGCGCAGGAAACAGGGATTCAGCCACAAAAACGAGGCCGGTCTAGTTGTGGAGTCTGACGGTACCCGCTTTTATTGTGAAGGACATGCTTATGGGTCAATGTGTAGAATCTTCTCTGGGGATTATGCACAATTCTGAACACAATTAAATATATGAATTTATACAAAATAAATGAATAATCTACTAATCTCCCTCTGAGAGTCAGCCCTTCCCTCCCTTTAAGTGGTCACGATCACCTTAGTAGTCACTTCATAACTGGTCATTCACTAACTCTGCTTACCTTACATGCTATTTCTTTGTGTATGCTATGCACTTTTATAGTGTATGCCTAGATGTATGTATATTTATGTATATTGTTACATATGTTTATATTCTATATTTCTATTACACTTACATTTATAACACTGTACTATACTGTTCTTCACTTCTACACTGTCTTTTTTTTTTCTTTTCCCAGAGTATTGTAACAAAAGCAATTTCCCTCAGGGATCATTACAGTATTTCTGTTTGTCTGTCTGTATCTACATTAGCTACTCTGGACTTGGATTTGTAAATATTTCATGATATATACAGTATATATATATATATATACACACACACACAGTATATATACATTTTCTTCCTCCAATGTTGAATCACATGCTTTGATTGTCCTCAGCCTCCCTTAACTAAGCAGTGAGTCGCAGTACGTAGCGTTGGATCATAAAAGCAGGGCGTGCGACTAAAAGCCTGAAACGGACCTTCATGGCCAGGACCCGGGAGGCCACCTGGGAGGAGCTGAGGCGGCGCAGGAAGTAGTCCAGCACCTCGCAGGTGGTCTGCTCGTCCGCCTTGGGCCCCAGCAGGAGGTCCTGGAGGCGGCCCAGCAGCTGCCTCTGCTTCTGCTGTCTCTGTGTGGGGGAGAGATAAGAGCGAGGACACGCTGTTAAAAAAAAAAAAGAGGACTTTTACTCTGGAGGGAGCGCTTCAGAGCGCGCGCTTCGCTCCCCTCGCAGACATGAGGGGGCTTTTCATTTTTACGGACAGATTGTGAATCACGGCGGCTTCCAGATATTTGAGATGGAATTAATTGTTGAGGAATTACAGAGAGATGGAGAGTACAATTCATTTGAATAGTAAATCACGAATTTCACGATTGGTATAATTAAACACTTTCATATATAATCAGTTAAAAAGAAAAATGTTCATTCTCAATCAATTGTCATTTCTAAAATACGTTAATTATTATTTTTTTTTTTAAATTCCATCCATCCATCCATCCATTTCTGCCGCTTATCCGGGGTCGGGTCGCGGGGGCAGCAGCCTGAGGAGGGAAGCCCAGACTTCCCTCTCCCCAGCCACTTCGTCCAGCTCTTCCGGGGGGATCCCGAGGCGTTCCCAGGCCAGCCGAGAGACTATAGTCCCTCCAGCGTGTCCTGGGTCTTCCCCGGGGCCTCCTCCCGGAGGGACGTGCCCGGAACACCTCCCCAGGGAGGCGTCCGGGGGGCATCCTCACTAGATGCCCAAGCCACCGCAACTGGCTCCTCTCGATGCGGAGGAGCAGCGGTTCTACTCTGAGCCCCTCCCGGATGGCCGAGCTTCTCACCCTATCTCTAAGGGAGAGCCTGGACACCCTGCGGAGGAAACTCATTTCGGCCGCTTGTATTCGCGATCTCGTTCTTTCGGTCACTACCTACAGCTCGTGACCATAGGTGAGGGTAGGAACGTAGATTGACCGGTAAATCAAGAGCTTCGCCTTTCGGCTCAGCTCCTTCTTCACCATGACGGACCGGTGCAGAGCCCGCATCACTGCCGACGCCGCACCGATCCGTCGGTCAATCTCCCACTCCATCCTCCCCTCACTCATGAACAAGACCCCGAGATACTTGAACTCCTCCACTTGAGGCAGAATCTCCTCCCCGACCCGGAGAGTGCACTCCACCCTTTTTTTTTTTAATTCAACATCATAAAACCCCCCCAGAATAAACGAATGAAAAATGAAAAAATGACGAAGATGAAGACGAGAGGGGCGCACCTGTCTCTTCTTGGCCCGCTGCTCCTTGCTCTCCCCCTCGTCCTCGTCCTCCGGGGAGAAGTTGTCGTCGGCCGCGTCGTGGAGGAGGAACTCGCACAGGCACTGCACGGGCAGCACGTCCAAGGACCCCTCGCTGGACTGGACCAGGTCGGCCAGCCAGGGCATGGACTGGGAGGAGGCCTGTGGGGGAGGCGCCCCCCCCCCGCGGGGTGGAGAGAGACGGGTTCAGAGTCCCACCCGGGTGCATGGTGTCACAGCAGCTTTCACAGATTAGGTCAGCTCAGGTGAGGCTCACAGGGCCTAACCGCCAGGTGCAGATGACCACTCCTTCATCTGATGTCTTTGGGTAAGACTAGCCATGCTAGCAACACCCGTGTTGAAAGAGAGGCGCTTTTCCATTACAGTTTTTAACCTGTTATTTTACCAGGCGAGTCTGATCGAGAGTCAATTCAAAGTTCCGGTGAGAGTAGACGCATGACGCAGTTAAGAAGCACGTTGTCTGAAATGTCAGCCCGTTCTAAAAGTGCGTCATTACTTATTCGCTATTCATTATTCAGCGGACACTTTAATCCAAAGTGTTACTTAAGTTAACACGAGGGAGCAGGATCAGGTAGGGGTTTAGGCAGCTCGCCTAAAAAGTCTGCCAAACAGTTAGACTTGGCTGGGCCCGGGGGAGATCGCACCCAGAACCTTTCAGCAGCTACCGGGCCGGTTGCTGAAGAGGGGGCTCGTGTGGGGGGGGGGGGGGGGGGGGGGTACCTGTCTCTGGATGATGTTGAGCAGGAAGTCGGGGTTCCGGCTGCGGCAGAGCAGGTGGCCCAGACGGAGAGACTGGTTCAGGGTCTTGATCTGCTCCTGGACCGGGGGAGGGGGCCGGCGAGGGGGACCCCTGGAGGAACAGAGTGGAAACAAAAACTATTTTTAAAAGAAGAAAGGGAAAAGATGGTGTAATGTGATTGCGTCGCGGCCCCTTCAGTACATTTCCCCTGGTGATCTTTCCCTGTTTTAAGGTAATGAAGAACAAATATATATATATATATATATATATATATATATAGGAGTGAATAACAAAGTCACCATGTTCAATGAATTTCAAATTTTTTAACAATCAAGCCTTTTGCGATAAAGGCGATAAATCACTCACTCGCTCTTATAATGCTGACGCAACATCTGGTACGCATACAGCAATCTGTATACATCAGTATACACATCAGAGGGCTACATGAAACACTGATCCCAATCCTATGAACCCCCCCCCCCCCCATCCCCACAGGGCCTCGTCTCTCCTACTGGGGGCACCGTCACTCACTGCGGGTCGAGGGTGGTGAGCTGGGACAGCAGCAGGCTGTTGCTCTCGGTGATGGTCTGCTTGGTGGAGGCGGCCGCCAGGTGGCTCTCGAAGGCCAGGATCTCCTGCTTCTCCCGCTGGGAGGTCTGCAGCTCGCGGCCGATCATCTCCGTCTTGGTGTCCTCGTCGGCCACCGTGCACGGCGGGAAGGAGTAGTTACTGCAGGGGGGGAGAGAGAGAGAGAGAGAGGGGGAGAGAGAGAAAGGGAGGCGGGGGAGTCAGGGGATGGGAGGGAGGCGGAGGCGGAGACCACACAAGAACAGCAGGGGGGGAGGGGATGTGTTCTACTCACTTGGTCATCACCATCTCCATGAGCATCTTCAGCGTGGGGTAGCCGTCCCAGGCAGCCAGGCCTGGAGGAGAGGAGGGGGAGAGAAGGGGGAGAGGAGGGGGAGAGGAGGGGGAGAGACGGTACAGTGTGTGGGAGGGAGGTTTGGAAGAAGGGACGCGGCGGGCCGACGGCAGTGAGGGTTGATGGAAGAAAATGGAAGAAAAACGGGCTCTGGTGGACTAAAATCTATGTTTTAGTTTGGGGGAAACGGATTGCCTCTGGGTGGGTGGGTAGGGTGTTTGGTTTTATGTTTTATGTTTTATTTATATAGTTTTGGGTGAAAACTTGAATTGGGTGTCCCGAGTACACAAGACATTTCTCGGGGGCCTTGTTTTGTCTTTCCGTTTGAAAAAGCATTGCCGCATGAATGAATGAATGAATGAATGAATGAATACCTATTTTCTGTGGATTGAATGCCGCCACCACAAGCAGCAGCAGCCACGCCTTCCAGTACAGCGCGGATATCGCCAGATTTGGTGGTTGATACCTTAAAAAAAAAAAGAGCGTTGTGAGTTATTGACGTGAATTTTCATGAGGGCAAGAAAGTAGAGAGCCAACGGGAGTGGGCCGTTACCCAGCAGGCATCTGGATGTTCTCTGGGTGGTGGTAGGTGCAGAGGTTGAGCACCGCATCGATCAGCTGGATCCTCTCCACCCGCAGCACGTCCAGATCTGGAGGGAGAGCCGGGATCGCATGGACCTCATTAAGCCTCTCATCGCATGAATCGTCGCATTTTGAGGGACTAGTTTCTGCCGGTAACGTAGGTAATATCAATCCGCCGCTGCCGTAGCCTTCTACCAGGAAGTATAACGCTGCTGCTGAGTCACAAGTCCCTCAAAATGCACTGCCATGCAAGGTTGGTTTTATTGCTAACACTATTCTATCAACACAGACATTCACATCGATAGTCTGGCGTTATAATCTATTTGCCTCGGGTGTACTGTGGAGTGGGTTAAGACTGTTTTTATGAGCAGGCTACCCGAAACTGTTGACTTGCGCAAGCCTAGCACCAGCGAACTCTGCAACTAGAAAAACTGAATGAAATTTGTTGAAAACGTCTCCAATGATAAATAACACACTGGCTGACCTGGAAATGAGGTCCTATGTCCAAAATTCCAAACTACCCCTTTAAGAGGAGCATCGCCAAAACCAGGCCCCCAAATCCCAACAATTCAAGGGAGGAGTTCGAACCGGCAACCCTTCCAGAGTCAAGCCGCTATATATACATCACACTGAACACCAGGAGGGAGCCGAGAGACGCAGCAGCTCCGGTACCGACCGTCGGACTGGGCCCCGGCGGCCCTCTTCACCAGGTGGTCAGCCAGCTCCATGGCGTCGGCGGGCCCCAGGGACAGGTCCCGGGACAGGCCGATCACCACGATGCGCATCAGGGTGTCCTCCAGCAGGGGCACCTCGGAGCACAGCCGCAGGAAGAAGCTGGGGGGCAGAGGTTCATGGTTAACAGGCTGCAGGAGGTCATACGCCACGCGGTCACGTGAGTGGAGCAAATTACGTTTTCTGATCAGAATCCCCGGAAATTATCTTCCGGTGAATCAGTTTTATTCCTTCCGCATACATATCAAGATACACGCACTCTCATCGCATAAGAAGCTAGTTTTAAATTAAAGTAGTGTTTAATATGAATGCATCAATAATAAATGATATGGATTTAATATTTCTATATACATTCATCATTAATGATTTACATGGTTAAATCACTTAAAGAAGTACAAAAAACATTTTTCTCTCCCTTAAAGCTCAACAGTAACCACCATGGCACACAGAAACCCATTCCCATTCTATACTCTAGTGCCAGTGGAAACCAAATGTAAAAAAAAACAAACAAACAGAAAAGGCTCACTTTCTGTCGCTCTCGGGCGGCCAGTTGTCCCACTTGTAGTAGGTCTCGGGCTGCTCGGTGAAGAGCACCTTGTGGAGGCTGAGGGTGGAGGGGAACACAGCAGGCGATCAACACACAGGCAGCCACCGCATAGACAGAAACCATTAGCATTTCAACGTGCAAACAAAACCCACCAGTGCACGTAGTCTTTGGCTCCCACTTTGCTGATGGAGGGGACCACGGTGTGCAGCCACCACACCGCGTCTCTCTGGATGGCGGCGATCTGGTTCTGAAAGGAGCGCAGGACCTCCAGATCTGGAAAGACCCCCAGAGAGTCTGATGTCACAAAGGCTGAGAATTGGACTTTTTCCAGGGAGAAAGGCCACAGGAGCTGCAAGGCTACAAGGCTGCAAGGCTACAAGGTGCTGGGGGGGGGGAACAAAGCAAGCACATCACTCACTCTTTTTCTCGCCTTTGTCCCACGCGATGCCCGCCTCCTTGACCTGGGCGGTGATGCCCAGCATCATGGAGACCGTGAGCAAGTCGGTCACCTGGATCACAAAGCGCTCCTGCGGAGGGGGGGGAGGGGGGGAGAGGTCACACAGGTAGATTACAGTGAAAATCGTCCTACACACCAACACCACCATCAGAAACCCCAATCCACCTGTACATTGGTCTGCATTGGATAGGACTCCCCCTAGAGGGGAAACACATGCTACTGCATGCATAAATCTCAGCAAGACCTCTCATCGGCCTCCACTTATTGGAACTAAATTGAAGGGCTGTTTCCAGGACCTTTAACGTATTTGTTTGAAAGGCGGGTTCAGGGAAGGGGGGGGGGGGTGTTCTCCTTTAATACAAACATAGGACCACAGAAGAAGAAGCGCTCACCTTGAACTCCATCTCGGTGTAGGTGGTCTCCTTGCGCTCCTGCATCAGGCCCAGGCAGAAGGACTGGAAGTTGATCTCGTGCTTGGTCTGCTTGATGATCTCGCGGAGCAGCGCTCGCGAGGCGCGCAGGTAGTCGTCCTTGTTGGTCAGCAGGTCCTGGAATACCATGGCCAGGAACTGGGGGCCGTGGAAGAGCCCAAAGAAAAGAAAAGAGTCATTTCTGCTACCTTTTTGAATATGAGGATCCTATTTTTAACCCCCCCCCCCGGTGTGATGGGGATGAGACGCTCCAAAGCCCAAAGTCACCTGTCGTGACATCTAAGGGTGCTGATAGACTTGCTGATAGACCATGTGTATGCGTATGCGACCTGCTGTGTCCTGTGTGCAGACAGCACACTGTGTCCTCGCTGCATCATTACGCGGCCAAAACGCATGGTAGCGGAGGTCTCCACTTGGGGCAAACCACAGTAATATCGGATCCGGAAATCGTACAAAAGCATGTGTATCAATGTGGCATGTAGCTCATGTAAATAAACAACATGGAGACACTGGTAGAGGAAGAACTGATCATCTTCCTACTGTTAAGACGGCGGCAGAGAAGAAAGCGTCGCACGATCGCCCCCAGCGTTTGTCAATATTACATCTTGCTGTCACTGTTTTTTTCCCCACACGATCGCCCCCCAAGTTTCTTGTCAGTATTGCATCTTGCGGACGCGTCGTGTTCGCTTGTGACGACGTGCGTGACCGACGCACCCAACGGTCGCAGAATACTCGTGGCAGCCATGATGCGTACACGTATGCGTTGTCTGCAGCAAGTCAATTCCAGCCCTTACATAGGAGTGTTCCACCCAGTTGGATCAGCACCACCGTGTGGTACAGTCCACTCACTTGTGATGTCATTATTATGGGGTAGATTTTGATATACATTGTAATGAGGTTGTATATTATACATTGTAATTAAGGACAGAGCGCCCCCCCCCCCCCCCCCCCCATGGACATCCTCACTGGACACTTTATCATGTTATTGCACTAATTGCACAATAATGTTCAACGTTTACAGCTGCTGATGCACAATGCACATTTGCAATTTCATTTAACAATTTCATCTCATTCACATCTTCTAAATTTTATATTTCTATTTTATTTATTTTATTTTTTTTATTTTATTTTTATTTGTACAGTTATTATATTCTATTTTGATTTTATACATTATTTATATATACTCTTTCGGCATCCAGTGTGGGCAGCAAAGTAAGCATTTCATTGTTCAGGGAAACGTGTTTCTTTACTGCACACATGACAATAAAAGCTTTGAATCTTGAATCTAATGGTTAATCCCTCACTTCACATCTGATGGTATAATAGGGGTCCTCCACCAAGGACAATACTAATTGGCTACTTTCAAAAAAAGAAAACGTTGCACTTCACCTATTTTGCTTGTGATGCTACCATTATGTGAGCCCATAAAGGCACCCCATTACACTCCCATAACCATGCCCCGAAGGAGAGGTCCCGCTCTCTGCCTTCCTTTTCTAGCTTTCTTCCTTGATAATTAAGGGATGATTTCCTTGCCCTTCGGGGTAAAATGTGGTCTGTGAAGCCATTTGAGACTAACTGGGTTTAAGGTTCTGCACAGAGAAAATGCACTTGAACTGAAATGCCGAGGCAGGGCGGGGGGCGGCAGGCCGTTACCTTGGGGGCCTGCTCGGGGCTGTGCTGCAGCAAGGTGTGCAGCACCTGCATGTTGTTGGGGTTGCGGGCGTTGGACAGCTCGTTGAAGATCACCAGCTTCACCATGGTGCCCAGGTTGTCTTTGTGGGCGTTCAGCAGCTCCCTTTGGGTTGAGGGAGAAAAGAGGAGGCTGGGTTAGAAGAATTACTCTTTTGATCCCGTGAGGGAAATTTGGTCTCTGCATTTAACCCAATCGTGAATTAGTGGAAATACATTCAGCACACAGTGATGGTGAGGCACACAGTGAGGTGAAACACACACTAATCCCGAGGCAGTGGGCTGCCAACAGCGGCGCTCGGGGAGCAGTGAGGGGTTAGGTGCCTTGCTCAAGGGCACATCAGCCGTTCGTACTGGTCGGGGTTCGAACCGGCAACCCTCCGGTTACAAGTCCGAAGCCCTGACCAGTAGGCCGCGGCTGCCCCAAATAGTAGATATTTGACTATTTGAGAATAGTTAGATCACGGATCAAAAGACATCCGGACGTGGGTTGGTGGACGACGGGCGGGGCGGCGTGCGGGTCAGACCTGACGCAGAGCATGTAGTGGTTGAGGAGCACTTTGGGCTTCAGGCGGATCTTGATGAGGACGGAGATCACCTCCATGTCGTCGGCGCCGTGCGTGTTGCAGTTCATGCACATGGACATGAGGAGGTCCTGCGCCGGTCGGTTCAGCTGCAGGGGGAACCCAGGTGGGCGCATTACATGCTGCTCGTGTTCGGACAATTCCTACTGTTTGTGGTTTGTGGGGCGGCAGTAGCTCAGTGGGGTAGAGCGGGTGGACAGAGCGGGTCGTCCACTCACCGTAGGGACAGAGGGAGGTTCGATCCCAGTGAGCCCCCTCCTCCTCCTCCAACTGTCCACATGTCGAACCCCACAAATGTACTGATTGTAAGTCGCTTTGGACAAAAGCGTCTGCTAAATGCCCAATTTACCCTTGTATTAAACCAATCCATCGTAAGACACTTTATCCAAAGTAATGCATGCATGCATGTGACAACGGTCCAAAATTGCGCTCACAAACATTTATCCATTAAAGGGTAAAGGGGGCATTTCACACACGCTTTTGTCCAAAGCAACTTACAATCAGTACATTTTGTGAAGGTTCGACATGTGGACCGTTGGAGGAGGGGGCTCGAGGGGATCGAACCATCGACCCTACGGTTAGTGGACGACCCGCTCTCTCCACCCGCTCTACCCACTGAGCTATCGCCCCTTGTCGCCCCCATTACTTGAACACTTGAGTTGAGAATGTTCTACTAAAAAGGTGCGGTGTGTGTAAGATCTAGCGCGGAGGCATCTCGGAGGCATCTCAGAGGCATCCCGTGGAGGGCCGGGGCGCGGTACCTTGGGGTTCTGCAGCCACATCTCCAGCCTCTGCACGGCCATGAGCCGGGCCTCCTTGAAGCCGCAGGTGGCAGTGAGCAGGCGCAGCAGGTTGCGCGACACGTTGTCCATGGGCTGCCTGCGGTTCAGCTGGTCCCTCAGCACATCCAGCACGTAGTCCTCCACGCTCTCCGCCAGCTCCTCGTACCTACGGCAACACACAGGAGGGGGGGGGGGGTTTCCTCATTGGTGCTGTGATGGGATTGGCCAGTGTCGTGGTAAATCAACCTGGACGACCGAACGGCTCTGAGTTTGATTCCCATTGTCCGCAGTGTAAGTGTAGGCATCTTTGAGCACCAGTGATTACAGATAATGAGTTGTGTTCACTACAAGTACCTTTGGAGAAAATCGTCTGACAATCAATAAAGTGGCAATAGAATATTGTGAGATACATCTACGAGGTGCAGATTGGTGAACGCATCAACGTTTCAAAAAGTGTGTTTGATTTATGCAATACCAATGTCGAAACAATGCATAACCCAGTGTCTAGCAACAAAGAAAAAACAAACTAAACCAATAAAGAAATGACACGGTGCAGGCGGCCCCCTCTCCAGGGGGCTGCGGGGGGCTACCAGCTGCTGTACCTGGGCATGACCTGACCGTCGTCCTCGGGGCTGAGCTTGTCCTCGCCGATCAGCAGCTCAGTCTGGGTGTCATCCTCGTCCGGAGTGGAGGGATGGGGGCTGCTGCCTGCAACACACACACACACACACACACACACACACACACACGCACGCGCGCACACATACACACACACACACACAACCAGAGGGATCAGGATTCCTTTAGATACATGGGAAAGCCTACAGTCTTTCACGTGCGTGAGTGATTGAGTGAGTGAGTGTGTGAGTGAGTGCGTGCGTGAGTGAGTGAGCGAAGTGAGCGAGTGAAGTGCGTGCGTGCGTGAGTGAGTGAGTGAGTGAGTGAGTGAGTGAGTGAGTGAGTGAGTGAGTGACTGACTGACTGACTGACTGACTGACTGACTGACTGAGTGAGTGAGTGAGTGAAGTGCGTGCATGCGTGCGTGCGTGCGTGCAGTGAGTGAAGGACTGACTGACTGACTGACTGACTGACTGAGTGAGTAAAGTGAGTAAAGTGAGTGAGTGAGTGAGTGAGTGAGTGAGTGAGTGAGTGAGTGAGTGAGTGAGTGAGTGCGTGCGTGCGTGCGTGCGTGCGTGCGTGAGTGAGTGAAGTGAGTGAGTGCATGCGTACCTGCACTGAGGTCTCCCCCTCCGGTCCGCCCCGTGTCCGCCTGCAGCAGCATGCTCTTGGGGGGCATCTTAGTGCCGAAGGCCGTCTGGATGTTGTCCACAAAGTTCTTGCAGTGGGAGCTGTCCACCCAGATCCTCTCTCCCAGAGAGTCCTCGATGTACACCTGTACAGAAACAAAGAGTCCACGGAGCATAGTTATCGCATGGACTAAAAACGGCAAAGTAAAGACTTCTTTTGTTGACTGCGTCTTTACACTGTGAACGGACGCTCACCTTGACGAAGATCTCCGGCCAGTTCTCGTCCTCCTCATAGGCGGCCATCAGCAGATTACAAGCCAGCACGGAGACGAGACTGTTGCCCTTCGCCTTGAAGTTGATGGAGGCATCCCGGCGGAGCAGGCTGCACAACGCCTGCACAGAGAGAGGGTGATAAATAACCGTCAAGAACACTGAACTTCACATCATCCGCTTTTATAGACCACTTGTGATATTCACTTTGAGATCCTGAACTGTATTCGCTAATCTCACGATACACAAGGGATTATCTCGACGCGAGTGTCGGCATACGTTCAGTGATAAACAAACTGCGAATGCAGAAAAAAGAATAAAAAGGCAATGAATATATAAATATAATCGCCGCAGATCCATTCCAACTGTGCACAATCACAACGCAGGTGTGTGCGACGGCTCACAGGCCAAGAGGAAGAAGAAGAAGAAGAACAACAACAACAACAACAACAACCGACCGCCGTTCACTCCTGGTGGGTTCGCGCTCACCTCGATGATCCCCTGGGTGGCGAACACGTTGGGCTTGATCTTGGCCAGCAGCATGAGGCTGAGGTAGAGCGTGACGTCAGGCTTGGCGCGGTTCATCTTCAGCTGCCTCACCGCGCCACACAGCAGCCCCTCCAGGCGGTCGTCGTTGCCCTCCGACTCGGCGGCCTCGATGTCGTCCAGCAGGGCCGCCGGGGGCACTGGAGGGGGAAGAAGAAGAAGAATTACTCTTTTAATCCCGTGAGGGAAATTTGGTCTCTGCATTTAACCCAATCATGAATTAGTGGAATACACTCAGCACACAGTGATGGTGAGGCCCACAGTGAGGTGAAACACACACTAATCCCGAGGCAGTGAGCTGCCAGCAACAGCGGCGGCGCTCGGGGAGCAGTGAGGGGTTAGGTGCCTTGCTCAAGGGCACTTCAGCCGTTCGTACTGGTCGGGGTTCGAACCGGCAACCCTCCGGTTACAAGTCCGAAGCCCTAACCAGTAACCCGCTAACGAGCGTCTGTTAAGGCGGTAGTAAGCGTTGTCGCATAGCGTTAGGGGGTTCTTAAATAACATATACATTCACAACATTGTTAACATGAACACTATGACCTGAGTTATCGTCACTCATAACACCATTCATGAAAATGAAAACCCATTGGTAAATGATGAAGGGTAAAGGGGCATTTAGCAGACGCGTTTGTCCAAAGCGACTTACAATCAGTACATTTGTGGGGTTCGACA
Source organism: Urophycis tenuis (assembly GCA_036785325.1). Classification (NCBI taxonomy): domain Eukaryota; kingdom Metazoa; phylum Chordata; class Actinopteri; order Gadiformes; family Phycidae; genus Urophycis; species Urophycis tenuis. The sequence goes on along the minus strand of JAXIVH010000021.1, from coordinate 5,936,985 downwards.
TGTGGGCAGTTGGAGGAGGAGGGGGATGAAGGGGATCGAACCGCCGACCCTACGGTCTGTCCACCTGCCCTACCCACTGAGCTGCTGCCGCCCTGATAACTTGTTAGTTGAGGCTTATTAACTAATAATGTATCTTGTTTAAATCACTTTGCATACCGTAAACACAGGTATTCTTATGGATCGCATTTCCAGGGCTGATCATTGTTAGCTTTTCAGGCATCCTCAATATTGTAAACTTGGTGATCCACTGTATATTTCTGTATACAATCGACTGTATTTACAAGAATTTCTCATTGTATTCATTTCCTAATCACAGATTGTATTTTGTCATCTCCATAGCTTCTAGCCTTCAGATACAGAGTACTGAATGAACGTGTCAAATACATGGTTATACAGCAGTAATGTTACGCCCCTTCACTGTCCCCAGTAAACAAACACAAAAAGCCACACATACCTTCAATGGGTATGACTGAGGGTTCCTTAATGGAGGGCGAGATGGCCCTCTTGTCGACCGCCGCGACCTCCGCCAGTCTCCCAGGGCGCTGACCGGCGGCGTGGTGGAGAGCTTGGGCCTCTTGGTGAGGCCGGACAGCGCCGAGGAGGAGGGCAGCGCGGTGGACGTCTCACGCTTGCGGTCAGAGGGGGGACCCGCCGACGCTGGCTTCAGGAGGACAGCCGGTGCCTTGGACTCTCCCCCGCCTTTGGAGCCCAGCGCAATGAAGTCTCCAGGGGGAGGGTGACCTGGGGCGGATGACGAAGAGACACGAGTTCGGACTTATCACCGCACCACTTTGTCATCAGTAATAAACAAAATATGACCGACAGACAGACAGACAGACATACTTTAATGATCCCTGAGGGAAATTGCATTCGTTACAATACTCCAGGGAAAAAAGAAAGAAGAGACAGACACTCTATGTATAGTAGAGTGTTAGAATATATAAAATATATAATATAAACCTATGTAAAATATAAACCGTTGTAAAATATAAACCCTATGTAAACAATATACAGAAAATATACATAAAGAAATATACATAAATGTACATACATCCAGGAATACACTAAGAGGTGATAGCATACACAAGGATGTAGCATGTCGGATTCTATGTTGTAAAAAAGACCAGTTGACCATCAATGTAGTGAAATGAAAATAAATGACCAGTTATGCAATATGAATGAATAACCTGTTATGCAGCAGAAACTACGATGAAAGTGACAAATTGTATAGTTTGATATATGTCCTGGGTAAAAAGAGGTATGGCACTGCAGAGTATAGAGGTTGACATGGGCGAGTTGTTGACATACCTGACGGCTTGGCAGCGCTGGGGCGCCTGAGCGCTGCGGGCTTTGGTCGATTCATGGTCCAACGTGGTGGGTCGAGGCGACCTTCACCTCAGACCAACAGCAGGTTCCGTGACACCGTTTACCTTTTGGTTGGAGAAGTACACGTTTCAGTGGACATGTATTAGCTTTTCGCATGGGAAGGACGCGCTTAGCTAACACCAGGCTTTAAGTTCGTAGGCTTGTGATAATGAATAGCAGAACAAGACAACTGAGGTAAATGTGATATTGGCTCACCATACACCACTAATGTATTAATACAAAACCCCGAAATTTGATTTCAAACAGTATATTAACTACTAACTCGAAAAGAGAACAGAGAACAGCATATGCAAAGAAAGTAAGTTAACAGTACAATTTGCCGGTACAATCTCTTATAATATTGATGAACACATCTCGGCAAGTAAAACAAAAAGCTGCTCACGTTTCGTTCCGTGTTCATGAAATGTATTTCATTCAATGCTTTCGATCCACTCTTTGTGATTCAAAGTACAGCCATTGATGTGTTGGAAGGAAGAACAGCACAAGATGTATGTTAGCTAGCTCACTTCTTCGGCGGTTAGAGTGACAGATCATAAACCAACACTATGGTTCATACCGTCACCTGGTGGAGACCAGCGTAACAGCAACCCACTGTCTGCCCACTAGTTCAGCACGTTATTCAAAACGATTACGTAATCGTGAAAGAGAGTATCACTAACGCGAAAGGTTTTTTATAAATGATTTAAAAAAAAAAACATGTCGCATGCAAGAAAAAAAAAGCCAGCTTTATGTAAAATACGTCAACGCTTGTATTGAGTTTCGCGTATCTTTCACCTGTAGCCTATTTCTATGGCTAATTTCTATCATTGGCATTATGATTTAAATTGTAGTTTATGTGAGCAACGGTTTTTATAAACATACCGTTACAACGCAACATCAACCCTACATAATCTAACTATAAAACTATATTTTTAAGAAATCGCAATATTGCCCAACATTAGACGAAAATGTAGGAGTAACTCAAAACTGAAACGAAATCCGCACCAACGACACAGACCAACAAAAAAAACATTACAAAACTGCCAGAACTGCGTTTCTACTGATCTAACACAGGGTGGCAGTAGTGAACAGCTCTAAAATGATCCACAGCTGCTGAGTAAACGCATAACAAAGATGAATGACGACATTTACCCCATGGCTAGATAAAGAACAACCTCATGAGAAATCATCCGCTGTCTGGGCCTCCACAGCCGGGCCTGCTGGGCTGTCTGCCTGTATGTGTGTGTGTGTGTGTGTGTGTGTGTGTGCACGCTCATTTTGTCGAGCTCTCATTGTTGTGCTTCTCATTTGTGCGAGGGTGAATGTGGGAAAATAACCGTGACAAGTTATATTTCTGGTTTGTTGTACAAAAAGGAAGAAGGGAGACATAAGCATATAACGTATTTGTTATCATTGTTATGAATCATTTCTTCCTCTGATGGTGACAATGTAACAACAAAGTGCCAGACTTCCCCTGAATTATGTCACACTGCACGTTTCATCAGACTATAAATAAAACTGATTGCATGGTGCCCATTGAGACACAACACGACACTACCTGTGCCCGATGTGTGTGTGTGTGTGTGTGTGTGTGTGTGTGTGTGTGTGTGTGTGTGTGTGTGTGTGTGTGTGTGTGTGTGTGTGTGTGTGTGTGTGTGTGTGTCTGTGTGTCTTTTAAATAGGCTACTGGGGGGCAAAAGGTAAATGAGTCTGAAATGGTTTTCTATGAAGTAATGCATGGAGAATCTGTAAGAACAGTGCCACTGGCTGTTAGCTGATGCTGAGGGAGGAAATCTTCCATGGACAACAACAGCTGCCGCTGCCATTTCTGCGGAAAGCATATTATAACAGTTTCCATGCGACGTCGACATGCCAATTCATTACGTCAAGCGCTTTCGAGTGAAAAAAAAAGACAACTTTTTGGTGGAGTCAGTCGGTGGAATGTTGAGTCAGTAATCCATATTTAATTCCTGTGTCATACAAAGTCCACACAAAATGTTCACAAACATGTTTGTGCGTTTTTTCCTCTTGAGCATAACTGTCAATGTTTTCCCTCACTTGGACCGCCAGAGAGGATGTGTCTGAAGTAAGTGGGTAGCTAAAACTGGAAATGATGAAAACACCATCGCTACCCACTGTCTATCACCTACGTTGAAAACAGCGGCTGTGAATAGCGTACTCCACTCTGTGGCTTCCTAATTCTTCTCCGTATTTGAGGAAGGAAGGAATCCTTTGAGCGGCAGGTGCCTCTTTGTGTGAGATCATATTTCTGAGCTCAGCAGCCTGAAACAGAGAGGTGAGATTAGTGACTCGGTTTCACTTCCTGTAATTCAAAACACACCGAGTGAGCGAGCAGGCTCGCTGGACTGTACCCGTGAGGACCCTCTCTATCGCTCTCTCTCTCTCTCTCTCTCTCTCTCTCTCTCTCTCTCTTCTCTCTCTCTCTCTCTCTCTCTCTCTCTCTCTCTCTCTCTCTCTCTCTCTCTCTCTCTCTCTCTCTCTCTCTCTCTCTCTCTCATCTCTCAATTTTTCTCTCGCTCATTGGACTCTATGTGCAAGGACCCCACTGCATTAAAATATCAAGCTTTCTCTCCATTTTTATCTATCTGTGTATCTCTCCTTCTCTCACTCTATTTCTCTGGCTCTCTGCCAGCTCTCCCTCTATTTCTCTGACTCTCTGCCAGCTCTCTCTCTCTCTCTCTCTCTCTCTCTCTCTCTCTCTCTGTCTCTTACTCTCTCTCTGTCTCTCTCACTCTCTGCCTCTGTCTCTGTCTCTCTGTCTCTCTCTCTCTCTCTCTCTCTCTCTCTCTCTCTCTCTCTCTCTCTCTCTCTCTCTCTCTCTCTCTCTCTCTCTCTCTCTCTCTCTCTGTCTCTTACTCTCTCTCTGTCTCTCTCACTCTCTGCCTCTCTCTCTCTGTGTTCTCAGTCTTTCTGTAAACATCTGTAAGTGTATTCCTCTAAATATCACAAAAACGACATAAATGGGCTGCGTTTGTCTTGCCCTTGTTTAGGCGCTGGGTCCACATGATCACATGACCACATAGATTTTCAGCTTTCATTTTTTGTCTGCTGGTGAATTCACATGAAAAGCTTCATGGAGTATTCAACCTGTATTTCAAGGCTAATGTGCGCAGGAAAGGACAGTAAACATGACTTACCGAAACAAGTGTACAGCAGGCATAGTTAAAATATTACTCATCGCATGAACTTTATAGCATGTTGCTTTCATCTCGAACCGTGCCACATTAACTTGAAAGGCTCTGGTACACCATCACCATTAAATTACTTCCACATGGAGCTTCAGGGGGAAGTGTCCTTTGGTAGGATAATTTGCAGCAATACATTTCCTCGGTAACTTAAAACTCGAAACCTAACAGAGGAATATGACCTAAAAATATGATAATAACTGGAAACAAAAGTCTTGCCACATTGAATCAGTAAAGCCTTTCCACACATGGAGTAAAGCCAGAAGTAGGACATTTTGTATGCATAACACTAATATTGAAGGTAGGTAACAAGGTTGTAATAGCATTGTCCTTACTTGTGTATTCATCGCATGTTCATGTTCAATCTTTGTTTTTAGAGATGGTTTGCGTTTTTTTCAAATGTAAAGGAAAAACATCTTATTGTATTGCTGCTTACAGTGCAGATTTGTGTAAATGCAAATGCTTTAGAGCCGTACGGCCCAAAGAACTGCAGCAAAGCCCTCTCTGTGGCCCAGTGCCATATATGACTTGATAATGCTTTATCACCAAAATAGCATGAGGCTTCAATGCACATGCATTCCTTTGGAATGGAATGGTACATTACCGAGTCAAAATGAGTTACAATGTTTTCTCCTGGTGAATGCAGCACTTTTTTTGTTATTACGTTTACCCCGAGGAAACGTCCAAACTCAATAATGCAATATTTACCCGTACTTGAATAACGGCTCGCATGAAAAAGGAAATAGTGTTTTAAATATATATATGGGTTGAATATAATAAGCACAATCGTGCCATATGTATATCAAAAAAATCAAAATCAATACAAAAAAAAATAAAAAAATTAAAGACTATAGTTGGATAGGTTTATGCAACTAAGCCTACCTTTTTTCCCAGTTGTGTCTGTAATCTATTTATGGCCTCCGTTACCCCCCCCTCCCCCCTCCCTCCCTCTCTACTCCCCCTACTCCACTGCTCCCCCACCTCCCTTGCCCGTCTCACGTCAGCACAAAGTTATTTTCATGAATGGAGGGGCGGTCACGAGGAATGACGTGAGTGCTTGCGGAAGCAAAGCGTGGAATGTTGATACATTGTTGTTGTTTTGGAGTTAATTTAGTGCGGGATACTGCGCTGTTCGCCTGCTACTCGCGTTGCCAATTGTGCCAAGTTAACTTGGGGGGGAAAAGCAGCCCGGAAACTTCACAGCACAGCAAGTTGTACGCACATTCCCACCTCGCCGCCACAGATCTCCGCGTTGAAGAGGTATGGTTGTGTGTTTTTTTTTTTTGCTTTTGATTATTTTGACATTCTTTCGAAAATGTCCCACGTTCTCACGGTGTACACTCGGGCGTGCAGCGGGAGCCCGTGCTGCGAACACACGTCCGTCCGTCGCGACGCCGAGACGCTATGCTGTGTTTTAATACTTCACTTTTTAATACTTTATGAGTTGTGAGATGATGTTTGTTCACCGCGCCCGACACTTGTTAAGCGTACCGTCAGCGCCGAAGAAGTCCAAAAATAACTCGATAACGTCAATTAAAATACAAAACAAAAACACGCGAATCACACGCGAGTTTAGCGAGGCCCACGATCGAAGTCTTGGTGTGTGTTTTTTTTTCTTCGTACGCGACAATTTACAAATGATTAAAAAAAACAATTTTCCAGAATTCCAGAATATTCTAGAACAGACGGCTAATGATGTTCAACGGACCGTGTTACTCACACACACAGGCTCAGTTTAACATGTTACTGTGAACATAAAGGTAAACAGTGGACAGACAGCCTGCGTGTTTTTTCGTGAATCTAGTCCCACCCGACACACTGACATGGGCCACAACACGTGGTCTGCATCGCGGAGTAGTGGGACAAAGGGCACGAGGCGCGGCGCGACCACCACTATTGCGGGCGCGACTGAACTGCGACTCCAGAGCGACTTACGAAACGACGCAGCCGCGCCTCCCCAGACTGTCGAAAAATAACACACAACTCTTATGAAAAGAATCAAAGGATTGCACTTTCACACTCAGTTGTACAAACGCAACACAGACACGGTTAATCCTGATGGGCTTATTCTTTTTAAACTACCAACTAGGCTGCTACTAGGATCAAAGCTCTTTCTTAAGATTCTTTTGGTCTATATTGGCATACCGCGTTGTTTTTTTATTTTTATCCAAGGGCTTTGATGATTTAAATGTTAAAAGTTCATTGTAGGCTACATGACGCAGGAGCATGCTTTCATTATTTCCTACTGTCACCAATGTGATGACTTGTTGATCCACGGAGGGAGCAGCCCAGTGACTCACTGTGAACTCGGCGGTGAAGCAATGACAAGGCAATTGTACCACGCTGAATATAGGCCAATGTATGTTGCAGCTTGTTGTAAATAAACATTAGAATGTTGTCCAGTCAGTTGTTGTTAAATTAAGAAACATAGGCTATTTTTTTTTTTTTTAATATTTCTTGATGTATTCTCCGAAAGTCTTTTTAAAACTGTACGCGTGATGTGCAAGTAAAAATAGCTGAGGTGGTGATGACTCATCACAACCCACTTTCATTCACTTTCATTAGTTCTACTGGAAACCAATCTGCGTTGACGACCAGCATCAGAGGAGCACAAGTTAATCAAGGGGGCGGGGTGGGGGCGACGTCAAATCTGCTGACGTAAACGTCAACTGTTGACGACCACGTGAGACCAAGCTATGCGCGTATAAATAGCGCGCTATATACCACTCCTCGTGTTGAATTAGGGAAGCATATAAAGCATAATGAGATCAATACGATTTACAGTTACAGTTAAAGGTGTCTTCAAATAATACCAGGTTCAGTACCAAGCATCCGTATCTCCAATTGCTACCTTTTAATTTTTTTCCCCCCATGGAAACTATGTGTGAAGGAATCTGAGGTGCGGATGTGTGTAGTCAAAGGTTTTCCTAAGCTTACATCCACACCGCGCTTTAATGACCCTCGTGGCAGTGGAAACGGGACAGGTATGTCCTTGTTTGCTGAATGCCTGACATTCCTACAAATTCCCTGTGTCCCCTCACATAGCACCGTGCACTATTCAAACCTAGAAGCCTCCCTCTCCTCCCTTTCCTTCCACCACCACCCTGTCCCATTATTCATGCCAGCAGCCCCCCCTATCCAAGGAACGCTGCATTTTCCTTCCTCCCTCCACGCGAAACAACAGGGTTTTCCAGGAAACGTCAGTTGAGAAAGGGTGTGATTCCCTGCCGCTCGCTGTCGTCTGCTACCCGTAAACAGGGTGACTCACTGCACAGCTATGCACGCCGCTTCCTTCGCTGTAATATTTCCCCCTGCTGCACTTGAGGAGAAGTACAATCCAGCTGCCCCCCCCCCCCCCCCCCCCCCCCAACCCCCCCAAAACTACCCGACAAAGGAGACTCTACCCTCCGAGAAAAGTATGAAACATGAAGGAGTTTTCAGTTTTCCAGCGAAACTCAGGGAGTTTTTTTTCTCTCGTAAAGAGTGTGTGTGTGGGGGGGGGGGGGGGGGGGGGGGGGGGGGAGGGTGGGGGGTCCGGGGGGTGAGGTGGGGGGTCCGGGCTGTGTGTATGGGGGGTGGTCTTCTATGTAAGCTCCCATGCGTGTTCTCAATGAGCCAAGCGGGGCGGAACAACAACACGCGGGCGCAGGTTTCTGGAGAGCCCGTGTGTGCGGTCGGGGTGGCGGGGGGCGGCGGTCTTTGATTGGCTGGCTGTTTATTTAAGCAGTGCGACGGCCCGGCCTGGAGACGTCAGCGGCCGCCACCGCGCGCTGCATCCATCTTGAAGCCGCCGCCGCCGCCGCAGCGAGGTCCCAGACAGAGCAGAATCTCACCGACATCTCATATCTGTTGTCTTAAGAGGCACCAAATGATCATGTTTTGAATCTGCTTCATTCATCGGCTACGTTTTTTTTTTTGTGTGTTTTTGTTGGAGAGCTTGATTCCTTGGCGCAAATTCCAGACAGACCAAACAGTCTTCTCATCTCGGTGTCTGGTGTCCTGGAAGAACAAGTGTTGCGTTTGAGTCCAATTGATTTATCTCTTTAGCGTTTTCGAAGGCTTCTTTCATAATTCTGACCCCAATTAAGGAGTGCTCTGCCTCGGGATGAAAGTCTTTGACTGGCTTGTGAGGGAGTTTAAATCCGGCCAGGGTCCCTGGTGTCTTTGATATGTGTTTGTTAAGAAAGAGTATAGTGCACACACACACGAAACCCATGGAGTCTGTTTACTTTGGAGCACCGTGAGGTATATCCAACATCAAACACCCGTCACCGCTCAAGTTAAATATACCTTGTGAAGATTACAATGGAAGTCACTGAGTGCCTCCTCATACTTTCTTGTGATATAACATACTAACCTTGTTGTGTGTGTGTGTGTGTGTGTGTGTGCGTGCGTGCGTGTGCGTGTGTGTGTGTGTATGTGTGTGTGTGTGCATGTGTGCGTGTGTGCGTGTGCGTGTGTGCAACTTTGGTTCAGTTAAACGGTGTGTGGTTTTGATAACCACTCTCAGTTGCAGGGAGCAGCTGTTTCCGCGGAGGCTTGAGTTACTGTTTGTTTCTGTTTTCGCTGCATGGCAAAAAGGGAGCCCTAACGAAGACAAACCACCGCGACACACAGGCCATCAGATTCACCTTACTCACTCTTGTCTGCGGTGGTGGTGATGGGGGGGGGGTGCATGGGGGTTGAGCACCCTTAAGTTGTTTACATGTGCCGACTGCAATTTGATTTGTTTGCGCAGACGAAGGCCACGAGGCCGCTTCGGGCATTCCAGACATATTTAAGGATTTCAGTGCCGCGCTTCTCACGAGGGAACCGGGCCTCTGGGTTCTGGACTGCAGGACTGCGTTCGTTGAAGGGTGGGTGCGTTCAGACGGTACAACACTACTTTTATGGTGTGGATGTCCGCTAGGCGAGCGCATGAGATGGGTGGATGGATGGTCGGTGTGCGTTGAGTTGTTTCCAAGCGGGTCGATGGATGATCGCAGTGAGGTAGTGGCAGATTACGCAAGACTGTAGCACATCATCATCATCATCATCATCGTCATTGTCATCATTGTCATCATTGTCATCATCATCATCGTCATCATCATCATCGTCATCATCATCATCATCATCATCATCATCATCATCATCATCATCATCATCACATATTTCATATAACGACAAAAAAAAGCATGGGATGGGATTCATAGGCCCGTAGAATAACAACAAGCCATGAGATAAGTGTATGGTGTCGTTGCGCTACACACAGAGAGAGAGATACCGACGTGCATGTACAAATATATCTCAACAGAGACCCGACAGTTGAACGCTGGGGTGGTGGTGGTGGGGGGGGGGGATGAGGGATGGGGGTGGGTGGTGGTGGTGGTGGGGGGGGGGGGGGGCACTGTGGCTTGCTGTTGGGGGTTTGTGTGATCATTTCTAAGGAATAGACCACAGGGGGGGACGCCTTGTGATGCAACACCCGTTGCTGTGGAGCGTTTGGGGGGGGGGAGGGGGGTGGTGTGGGGGGGGGTGGTGGTGGTGGTGAGGGACCAGCCTTCTGCTGGAAGAAGCGGCGCGGAGCAACTCAGCGACTTTACTTTGCCGAGCAAAAAAACGCCGTGTGTGTGTGTGTGCGTGCGTGTGTGTGTGTGTGTGCGTCTGCGTGTGCGTGTGCGTGCGGGGGCTTTTGTATATCTCCTTGATGGGGCTTTTGAAGTGTAGTGCAGTCTGTTTACATCTCCGCAGCCGAGACGGTCAGAGGTGAGATCTTTCTTCCCAGCTGTCTGTTTGAGACTCTAAGTCTTTTTAGTGTAAACACGTGTTCCGGTGTTCCTGCCCTGCGACTCTTTGCCACGACGGAAGGAGTTTTTGGGGTTTTTACTGCACGCCGGGGTTGAATTGAACTTGTTTGTTCAAACGGCTGCAACACGGCATTTAGGGGCCGTTCATCTCTCAATGACCACACCCTGCCCATGGTTGTTTGAAAAAAAACATTCCCCTCAGACTGCGGTATTACTTCTATCACATGTCCTCTTAACTTAGTGCGTGTGCATGTGTGTCTGTGTGTGTGTGTGCGTGTGTGCGTGTCTGTGCGTGTGTGTGCATGTGTGTCTGTGTGTGTGTGTGTGTGTGTGTGTGTTTGTGCTTGTGTGCGTGTGTGCGTGTGCGCGTGTGCGTGTGTGTGTGTGTGTGTGAGCCTGTGTGTGTGTGTGCCTGTGGACTAAATATATCGACTCGGGTTTAAATAAGGGCATCGCGCAGCCCAGGAAAATCCCTAGGTGTAAACGGATCCGAGGGGCAAGACAAGGCTTAAATCGATATAGGGGCATTGTCTCCCAACTCGAAAAATACATCTGTGACTGTGGAGGAAAGTATGTCTCTGTGACACTAACTTCTGGAATGTTCCACATGCTGCCTCTCTGCTACCCCCGTAAAGTTCAGCAGAACTAAACATGCTGCGCTGATGTAACAAGCGACTATCTGGCCGTTTAATGACTTGTGCATCAACTTGTTTTTTTCTGAATTACATTGTGCACGTTGATGTCTCGGACCCGAGGTTCATCTGCTGATGCATTGCGGTGCGAGTAATTCTACTTTCCTATGGGTATAGCTTCATGTTCTTCAAGGGTCTGTGTGTGCCTGCAGACCTTCCTCCTGTTATCGTAGTTTGGTTATATCTCGATCAACGCTGTGTAGGC
>JAXIVH010000021.1:5897608-5920108 GCA_036785325.1 Urophycis tenuis | reverse complement strand
ATTAGGCATGGGGAGGGGGGGAGGGGGGGGGGGGGTTGCGGGGCCTGCAGCCACGGGGGGTTTTTGAACCCAGACTTTTTCGGCTGCGAGTCAATCACCATTATCCCAATGACGGTATTTATGCCGCCGCCAAATTGCACGGCAATTTAAATGTTCCCGAGATAATGGAAAGGCTGGCCCCGGTCGCCGCACGGGGGCTTTGGCTCGCCGCCAACAAGGGGGGCGTCGCCGGGGGTTCATTCTCCCAACGTCCACAGAGAGAAAAAACACTCCCCACTCCCCTTCCAGTGCACCTGAAACTCACTGGCAAGGCAAGAAGCGGAGTGTGGTGGAGGAGAGGCGCGGACCCACCTTGCCAGAAGGACAGGAAGATGACCGACTTGATGGTGAGGAACTTCAGCACCGGCTCGTAGGGCCGGAGCAGGTCGCTCGTGGCGAAGAAGAAGAGGAAGAGGGCGTAGAGGGACAGGCTGACGGAGAAGTTGTAGATGATGGTGATGTACAGGTATCCTCCGCTGACACTGCACAGGTCGTCAGAGAACAGGCACACACAGACACAGACACAGACACAGACACACACACACACACACACACACACACACACACACACACACACACACCACACACACACACACACTTTAGCAAACTTCCCAGTCACACAGGCGTAAAACCTTGGCCATGAAGTATGGCATTGAAAGGCAAACAGGAGGCATTCAAATTATTAACATTTGCCCAGACCAGATAAACAGATAAGGAGCAACCGATTCTGTGGGAGTTTACTGATCTCTTCAACGGAAACAGAAAGAACCATGGCTGCCATTGTGCTCCTGCCGGGGGGGGGGGGGGACTTTGTCTCATTTTAAAACAGTTTATCGCTGTCAATTTATACAGGGATTAGGCCTAACGGAGATGAAATGACAGAGTGTACTTTTAAACGAGGCCTTCAGGAGCATCAAGGTTACACCCATCACAATGCATTAACACGGTACCTCCGACGAATCTGAAATTGGAAGATAAAAAAAAACAAAAAGACCGAAATGCGATGCAGATCTGGAACAGCTTATCTGATATGCGGGGAGATGCCCTCAAATCGAAGTTGACACTGCACAATTTAAATTCATAGCCTTTGTGCCAGTTCCCATCTAAAATAATAATAATGCGGAGCAAAAAACGTCTGCGACAACCCAATCATACACGGAGCGCTGCTCAGTTTGACCGATTCCCATCAACAATTGGGGTTTCAACCTCTGACAAACAAAACCCATGAATGCGTTTTGTTTCCTCCCTTCGTTTGTTAGGAGACACTCCACTTTTAACAGCGAGGCAATTACTGCCGAGGAAGGCGTTCTCGTTCCGACCGCTGCGGGGTTGCCGGGGCGAAACCTTCCCCCCCCCACTTGACCGTCGCTTGGCACGTCGTTAAAATGTTTCCGGTGCTTGGGAGCTTCCGCGTAAAAACGTTCCGATGATGTATTCAGTAAACACACGGGAGTCTGGCCAACACGTCACGTACGCGCGTGCATGCTTGCGTGCGTGCGTCTGTGTCTGTGTCTGTGTGTGTGTGTGTGGGGGGCGGGGGGGAGAACTGCAGGAAGGAAGAGGGAGCGCTCACCTGAAATCGCCGTCGTGATACTTCCCATCCGCCTGCAGGATGATAGTGATGACCGCCATGATGGGCTTGACCACGCAGAACTGCAGGGTAGCCTGGGGAAGAGCGAAGAAGATGAAGGCCACAAGGACACAATAGGAAAGTCTGACAGATTGACTCTACTGTTCACTGCAGCTAATGACCTTGTGTATATAGAGTATATATACGCACACTATTTAGTTTCAAGCTGTTAGGAGCTGATGGTTTTGCGGTGTAGGTTGAAAAACAATGCAACGGGCAAAGAGGAAAAACCCAACACATAGCAATGGCCGAACGAAGCAGCGATGGGGACCTCATGGGTGTGTGATGTATCGGAGTCTGACTAAACCAATCTGATTGTGGCCGCGGTTAAAAAGAGCCATCACTGTGGCACGACTCCCGAGGCCATTCACCTGAAGACATTTCACTTGGGGAAAGCCAGCGCTAATAAGATTTCAGCATTTTCTACAAAATGTCTCATGAATCACAAATAAATGACACATCCATTTTTTTTTTTCTGAAAGGATACCCTCTAATGCTTCCCAGCGTTCTGCCCACATCCAAAGTTGTTTTGAAAAGAACAAAACTTCTCACCGATAATTAATCAGATGGATTAGTCTTTGTTAAATGAGGAACAGTCTGAGAGAACGCAGAGAGGTATGACACAGATGAAAAATCACCAGAGCAGGAAATGTGTAAAATAATCTGTATGCGCAATTGGTGAATAAATACATTTGGCCTTGATTCAAAATATATTATTCAATAGAAAGCACGTTGAAGCACACAGCATTCAGCTGAATCTACATTGTGTTATAGTGAAAACGCAGTCGCCCTACAGCAAAAACTGGTTTTCAAGTGAGAGAAGGTAGTGGTTAGCAGGGGGGCAAGCCACAATGCATGACAATGAAGAATGAATGAAAGAATTCAATTTAGACACCACTACGCTCCACCTTTGGTATGACCTTGCCAGTGCTAGAACTGTAGCACACATAAAGAAAAAGAAAGATTTTTCATTGACATGGTGATAATTACCATCTATCTGAAGGAACAAACAGAATACCATTACTTTGGGGGGAAAAAAAGGCTTCACGCCAATCTCCTGTCGAGGATCCTCTTGTCAGCAGCAAAAAAAAAAGGTGAATTTCCACCATCTACTTTCTGTTTGGAAGGCATGCCGTTCAGTTCCCATTTCCATCAGTTGGACTGCAGCCCTCACAGCACACTGTGTGCACACACTGTGAGCACAGCTCAAAGCCGACCTGTTGTTACACTAAACTACCGCCTCGCACATTTCAATTGCTTTTTAGCTTTGCATGCATTTACAAGTAGCCATACCCTTGACAAGAAAACAACCTATTTCAGAAAAGACCAAAACATTTCCATATCTATTGTGACCGGTTCCGCCACGGGTTTCCATGGCAGAACTGGAGGTTTGGGATTTTCAACGGGGCTCACCTGTTTACAGAATCTCAGAAAGCCAATGGAATAGCTCATTCCCACCAAGCAGCAGGTTCCATAGAGGCAACTTGACCTGCAGAGCAGATAGAAATCAGTGACCTGGAGTACAAAACTCCTTCAAAGAAAAACAAACCTTTTATTTTTATTTTTTACACATTTGATTCCATAATATCATTTAAAAGGTTCCTTTCATAATTGCTAGAGTGTAATAAAACTTAGCATTCAGTTGAGAAAATCTCAATAGTTATTTAGTAATACGCATAAGCCCACTGTGTCACACAGGCCTTGATAGCATGCCGTGTGTGTGTGTGTGTGTGTGTGTGTGTCATTCGCTGCATTACATACTACATTACAATTGTTCAATATTTGAAAATAAGATGGGCCCGCACTGCTATAACTAGTTTAATTTGATCATGCAAATACAAACTCTAAACTGTTCTGGATAGCACGACAAATCCCCCCCAAAAGTTAGTGTCCCTGTACATGCATTAAAAAAAGATCTTAATGGGGAATCCCTACAGCTTTCACAGTGATTCCCAGATAGCAATGTCAAACTGCTCGTCGCTCTGGATGCCATATGAAAGGGTGATTATTTGATGCTCCATCATGGAAAATATAATTACATTGCGTTGTTAACCGTGCCCAATATTCCTTCCCTCAGCATGTTACGAAATGTTGCACATTTTGTTTAAAACCAATCCTCTAGTCATCACTAAAAACAGTTCAGACACTGCGGCTTACTAATTGACATATTAAAAGAAGTCAGGAGTTTGGAGAACAGAGACGAGAATTGGAAAAACACCAAACAACATAGATTTATTTCCCTGCCTCGTCTCTACTAAATGGGGTTTAGCAGGGATAAGGCTTGTCTGGTTTTAAGCCAATGTCTCTCCCTTTTAAGAACCTGGCAAAAGCCTTGGTGTTGTGCAACTGAGCCAGCTGATGATCTACCAAAGATAGCTTACCCCAAATCCCCCAAAATATAATGGAAGAACCCCCCCCCCAAAGTGGACTGTAGTAAAAAAAAAAACAACTCTTTGGTGTTTACGACTGATGACATCACAGTTCTATATTATAGTAGCTTTATGAATCATTATCACTTCTGCATGTCGGCTTCAACATTCTAGTGTGCAAGGTTATTTCCTAATGATGTTCTCATTTGTGGTGCTGCTGGTAAACATGAGCAATCGCTGCCAGCCAAACCACCAAGCCTTGCCTGTTCCCAACAGCTACAGCAACACGTACTGGGAAGGGCATGTGTGGGCCAGTGACCCAGATGAGAGGCTATTTACTCGATAGCTCGGCTCATTTGGAAAATGAGGGTGGGAGGAGATCCCCCCCCACCGGTGTGGAGTTAGAGCCTTCACAAGGGCACACTAGAGTACTCAGTCTAAGCACTGCCACCAGTAGTACTACTAGAGCACTCACTGTATGGGTTTCCCTCGGATCTCGGACATGATGGCACTCTCTCCACCAAGGTACTCGAACGACAGGCTCAGGAAGTTGTATATGACGAATGCTGTGAGGGGGGGGGGGGGGAAAGAAAGTGGCCCTGGATTGTTAAATAACACATTTCACATTTGAAAAAAAACACACACTCCAAAAAAAAAAAAAAAAGACAAACTTAGAATTAGTCGAAATGTTAACGGTGCTTATAATCAGCAAAAAGAGGGGTAGTTTTAAGTCACAAAACAAAACAAGTGTCCAGGGGTTCTTTGTCCAGGAAATCTTTTAATCCTTTGTTGCTATTTAGGGAGGGCTTAGACAAAGCCAACACAGCCTGTATCCGCTCTGGAGACGGCTCTCCACAGTGCCTTACCTGCTCTACCTAATGGCCCTTCCACCCCACACACAGTGGAGTCAAAACAAGCACAGCCCTAAAAATAAGGCTGCAGAACCCAATCTGAAATCGAACCTCTGCACTAACACGCATAATGGTAAAACAAAGCACACCAAACCAGAAGGCTTAGATCATGGATTAACATTAGAGAAGAGCTGCAAGACAATGCCGTGTGTTCGTTATGTGAAGCGAAACAAAAACCCCCCACAAAAAAATCCCCCCCACACACACACAAAACTACAAAGTTACGTAAAACGACTCAATGCAACAGACCCAGTTCTCTAAGTATTGTGTGGTGTGAGCTGTGGAATCCCACACGCCTATCTGATGTTACAACTCCCCGGAACAAAAGACCTTGGAACAATGTCGCCACCAAAGGAGGATCGCAACTACAAACTAGCCCGGGCAGTTATTTCACATTTGTGCTCCCCCCCCCGCCCTGTCCAAACCCTCCCTAGAACCAAAAAAAAAAAAAAGGGAAGAGGAATCGGGAAGAGAGGCAGAGGGCCCCGCCCTCCCGCCACGCGCCTCACCTTCGTAGCAGTCGCGGACGGAGTCGAAGTACACGTAGTACTGGTCGTTGCTGATGAAGAGCAGGCTGAGCCAGGAGTCGAAGGCGTACACCGGCACGATGAAGAGGATGCGGATGATGTAGCGCTGCTCGTTGGGCACCGTGTAGGACCGCAGGTGTGTGTATATCTGGGGAACCGAGAACAGAACGTGAACAGGACCGCAGGGGTGTGTGTATATCTGGGGAACCGAGAACAGAACGTGAACAGGACCGCAGGCATGTGTGTATATCTGGGGAACCGAGAACAGAACGTGAACAGGCCCGCAATGGTGTGTGTATATCTGGGGAACCGAGAACAGAACGTGAACAGGACCGCAGGGGTGTGTGTATATCTGGGGAACCGAGAACAGAACGTGAACAGGACCGCAGGGGTGTGTGTATATCTGGGGAACCAGGAACAGAACGTGAACAGGACCGCAGGCGTGTGTGTATATCTGGGGAACCGAGAACAGAACGTGAACAGGACCGCAGGGGTGTGTGTATATCTGGGGAACCGAGAACAGAACGTGAACAGGACCGCAGGCGTGTGTGTGTATCTGGGGAACCAGGAACAGAACGTGAACAGGACCGCAGGTGTGTGTATATCTGGGGAACCGAGAACAGAACGTGAACAGGACCGCAGGCGTGTGTGTATATCTGGGGAACCGAGAACAGAACGTGAACAGGCCCGCAATGGTGTGTGTATATCTGGGGAACCGAGAACAGAACGTGAACAGGACCGCAGGCGTGTGTGTATATCTGGGGAACCGAGAACAGAACGTGAACAGGCCCGCAATGGTGTGTGTATATCTGGGGAACCGAGAACAGAACGTGAACAGGACCGCAGGTGTGTGTATATCTGGGGAACCAGGAACAGAACGTGAACAGGACCGCAGGCGTGTGTGTATATCTGGGGAACCGAGAACAGAACGTGAACAGGACCGCAGGGGTGTGTGTATATCTGGGGAACCGAGAACAGAACGTGAACAGGACCGCAGGCGTGTGTGTATATCTGGGGAACCGAGAACAGAACGTGAACAGGACCGCAGGCGTGTGTGTGTGTATCTGGGGAACCAGGAACAGAATGTGAACAGGACCGCAGGTGTGTGTATATCTGGGGAACCGAGAACAGAACGTGAACAGGACCGCAGAGGTGTGTGTATATCTGGGGAACCGAGAACAGAACGTGAACAGGACCGCAGGGGTGTGTGTATATCTGGGGAACCGAGAACAGAACGTGAACAGGACCGCAGAGGTGTGTGTATATCTGGGGAACCAAGAACAGAACGTGAACAGGACCGCAGGCGTGTGTGTATATCTGGGGAACCGAGAACAGAACGTGAACAGGACCGCAGGGGTGTGTGTATATCTGGGGAACCGAGAACAGAACGTGAACAGGACCGCAGGTGTGTGTATATCTGGGGAACCAGGAACAGAACGTGAACAGGACCGCAGGGGTGTGTGTATATCTGGGGAACCGAGAACAGAACGTGAACAGGACCGCAGGGGTGTGTGTATATCTGGGGAACCGAGAACAGAACGTGAACAGGACCGCAGGTGTGTGTATATCTGGGGAACCAGGAACAGAACGTGAACAGGACCGCGGGCGTGTATATCTGGGGAACCAAGAGGAGAATGTGAACAGAATGAACGGCCCAATGCTCAGCCCGACCCCAGGGTGAACATGTATTTGACGGTGAAACATTTCATTGCTGCCAATACAGTAAGAGAGTCACCAGAACAAGTTGAAAGCATTTCAATTGCTAGGTGAACCATTGCTAGTATACAACATCTCTGACTAAGTGCCAAGTTACAAAGAGCGATTAAAGTGCCAAGTTACAAAGACTGATTACAGTGCCAAGATGTACAACAATTGACGTTGCCTGGAGCACACATCCAAATCAAAGCATTTGATACTTTTTTTTTTTGTCACTCTTAATGATGTACTCGCATTAAGTATACTGAAACAAAATGATTTCACTCACAGTGAAAACGGACCCATTTACAGTTTAATGTTACAAATAAATTCAACGAGGTGCTGAAAACAAATCTGTTGAGCTGAATGTTTCATTTGTACATTGAAGGCCCGCAACTAATTCAAGTGCAACAAATGAATGATTAACACCAAACAACAGTTGAAGTTGAAGCACACCAATGTCCTTTACAATGGACACAATTGCACATTTCGGTGCGTCTGGCTGTATCAGATTAACGTTGTGTTAATGTTTTGTGTTGTGCTTTGGAGTAACACTGAGGTAATGTACTATTCCGAAAAATGTGTCGGAAAAAGCGTCTCCAGCCGATTTTTTAATCTAATCTATGGATTCCCGTCCAAAATGCACCGGCTGATTGGGGGCTAAGTGTGCAGAGCAGCTGGCCTTGAACAGTAACTGCCGAGGGAAATGTATGTGTTAATTTGATGGGGCAAAGTGAGAGTATGCATAGTGCGAACGAGAGACCCTTGGGAGAAGCTCTGGAAAACAACTGTAGCTTCACAAATGTAAGAGAACGGGTCTTTTGGGTGTGTGTGTGTGTGTTTGTGTGTGTGTGTGTGTGTGCGCGCATCTGCTTGCGAGTGTGTGTGTGTGCACATCTATAAATAATATTTCCAAACAGTTTGAAGGACATCTTGCTCGAACGTAAATTGTAATGTGACAATACGGGCACCAGCACCTGCCATTATACCTTGACAGATAAGAAAAACACTGAGAAGACATTTTGATGATATCAGCCGAGGCCCGAGCTCAAGAAATACACAATCTCTTGATAAATAAGCACAGCATACTCACGCACACAGACTCTCCCCGGGAAACAAATCAAAAAAGGCACACCACAGTTGTAATGTCAATGCTCACGCCATCCATCTTCACACACACACACACACACGCACGCACGCACGCACGCACGCACCACGCACACACGCACACACGCACACACGCACACACGCGCACACACGCACACACGCACGCACACACGCACACACGGGCACACACACGCGCGCGCACACATATGCAAACTCCTCACGCACCAGACCCGAGGCGCTCGTCTCAAAGACACGGAGCCACCCATATATATATCACTCAGAATGTGACCTTTTTAAGTTGAGAGGACTTTGTTATTCGTTGAAATGGAGCAGCCGTGAGGTGTGCGGTATGGAGAGCAGGGCGTTCGCTGACGTCCACCGGCGCCTTTCTTCCGAATTCGGTGCGTTGTCAGCGACTACAATTACACCGGTGGAAAGTTCCCATTCGCAATCATGAGTTTTTCAAAAGACTAATGTACACAAACTACTGTAAATGCCATGTGTGTCTTGTGTGGGCCTGTGCTGTGGACTACATACTGTATATACACACGTAGAGATTTGTTTACACAAGTCGTCATCCCAAACATGTCACGCGTCAAAACAAATCATGGATTTCGACAGTGCATCTCGTAACTTCGGCAGCGATTACTTTTTGTGTCTCGTCTAGGTGGGGTGCCGATGACGTGGCTAAGTAGTGAGGAAACAGCCTGAAACGGGAGGCCCACCTAAGAATGGGGTCAGGCAACGCACACACACACACACACACACACACACACACACACACACACACACAGAGAGAGAAACTTGACTACCTGATGAAGAAGAGCCATGCAAACGCGGTGAGCTCATCCAAATAACTCGAGACGCACAAGTTCCTTCGGCAGAAGAATCAGACCGGAACAGCCTTCGGTGCAGATTCCTATTGATCTTTAAACAAAGCTCTTCAGTCTACTTTGGAGAAGAAATAAAAAAACTGTCTTGATTGCTACACTTCCCTTGGCCGCCATTGGTTAATTTTTAATTCGGCCAGAATTGATGTGGTGCAAGCCGAGTGACGGGGGCCCAGCACTTTGACTGACATCTCTTGGCAAACTTCAGGCAGCGAAGAGTGGCTAACAAGCAGCAAATGGAATGAGTAGGCCCCGCAGTAGCCTAGCTCCACCTCCGCTAATACAAATCAAAAAAAGGGGTTCAAGATTATCACCAGACCTTTCTGCCCGGAGAGCCGTCAGGCTCCGTTCTAAATTAGGGCCCATTTCATCACCCCGAGTCCACTTCTGCAGAGGTAAGAAATGAGCCAATAGCTTAGCAACCTGCAGCTTGTACGACGACTGTATACAACATCCAGGAAGTGGAATAGATAAGGGCTGCAGATAAATAAAAGAGGACATTGCTCACTTAACTGTAACAAGGTTTAGCGCAATATTTCACAGGCCACACACGCACGCGCACACGCGCACACACGCACACAGGAATATACAATCTTGGTGAACGGATTACAAATGAATCGCAGCTGACGACCACAAAAAGTAGTCAAGTTCATTATCTTCAGTAACCACAGCAGGGTACGGGAACCGTTTGTAAAATAACTGTTCGTTATCAAACCTCGGGAGCTCTTCAGGCTTTATTAAATGACAACATCATTAAATGACCACAGCATCATTAAATGACCATTAGAGAGGATGCTGCTGACCATCGAAGAGGGTTAGGGTTTGATGAATTTACCCCTCTCAAGAGGCGCGCGCAACACACACACACACACACACACACACACACACACACACACACACACACACACACACACACACACACACACACACACACACACACACACACACACACACACACACACACACACACACACACACACACACACACACACACACACACACACACACACACACACACACACACACACACACACACCTAATGGCCAGGAAAAGCTGGGACTGATTTCCATAACGCCAACCTTGGAAGAAACGGCCAGCATTCTGGGCGTTGGCTTCGGGCCCCAGAATGGAACAGCCCAATTTTTGCGTAATAGCAGCGGTCCATCAGAGCCATGTGGCAGCGCAATTAGAGACATGGAGTAATGGAGAAGTCCAAAGAAAGAAAATAAACTACAAAATAATCCGGGCTCACACAAAAACACAAACAACCCAACATCGGGGAGAGACGCCGTATCCAATCACGCGTCCGTCTTGTTTCAGGTGCCAGAAAGCACGCGGGGTCACAGCTAGCCTCGTTTGGTATTCACACGGTGTGGCACAATAATCCACAGCCAATCTCTTTTCTAACAAAGTCAAAGCGGCACACCAGCGGCATTCAAAAGCCGGCACCGCAGGCTGTAGTTCCCCCAACCCCTACCCCCCCCCCCCCCCCCGTTGCCGCGCTAAACAGGGATTTACCTCCAGCACATCCGCCAACATACCACTTTTGCCCCCCTAGCTACACGCAAACAAGTGTTTTTGGCGACTTCAACATCACTCTGGGTTTGTTCTCTGAATTAAGCCTCATCACTGCAGGGGGGTTTGAGTGCTCCCCAATTCCCTGCAGTAGCTTTGAGCGTCGGCCGCGGTGGTCGGATCCAGACTGCTGGAAATGGACCGGGAACATTTCATCGTTTTCAAAAGACGTCTGATGTTGGCTTCTGAACACGGCATTAACAAGCGGTGCAAAGAAAGTCCAAACACACAAAAAAAACGTTTACTCCTGATAAACATAAGTCACCCTGTTTTATTATCTGCAGGTCAACGTTTGCAGTTCAAACACAAACAGATAGGCCAAGAAAATATATGAAGATAGGGCAGCCATATGTGAACTCAACACCCTGTCCCAAATTACAGCATAGCATATTTCATAATCTAGTCATACAACAGCCATATAGGCCTACTTTGTTTTTTTAGTTGTTTTTTTAATGGTGTTGCCATTTGCAAAGATCAGTTAAAAGAGTAATACACATCCCATATGTATATCCAACATAGTAACTGCATGCAGTCATAAACAAAAAGCAGAACCACTCACCTGATGGCAGGTGATCAGCAACGCAGACCACACAAATATGCCGGACAGGGCCTGAGCGATCGTGGTGTTGAGGAACATTTGATGACCCTCCAGGATGGACCCATTGCCGTTCCGAAGAATGGTCATATTGGAGACGTCAGTGTTATCTGGCAGAATGGGCGCTGCCAGGTGAACAAAGGACTCATTCTGGGTCGCGGTTGCATCGGTGTATTGATCCAACGTCGAGGCGTTCATCTGTGGTGGGGTGTGGGATGTGGGTTTCGGGTGGTGGATCAAAACACAATTAGGAGAAAGTTTAACATGACTGAATCATCTACTGTGAGTGTCCGTGACCTACATGACGCATAGTCTCGCCGTGAGTCGCCTCCAGCAGCCGCCTATGGATTGTTTGGCTTCTTTAAATAATTCACCCAGCTTACCTTGGCGTTGTGAGGACGTCACTCGCTTCCCAAATACACTGTTGTTGTCTTGATACGAAACATCAAACTAGTTTACAACTTGTGTGAACTGTCGAATATAAAGAAAACTGTCCCATTCGATCACTTTTCCTGTATCTGGCACCATGTACATGAGGGTTCAAGGGCTTCGACTACTTCCTCGTTTATAGCCTACAGATAGTACACCCTAGGTCGAAGTCCAAGGAACCATTAAGCCGACTAAACACATCTGTTAAACGCAGAAATGTTAACATAGATACGCGTGTTATTGCCCTTGTTTAGTTTACTGACTGTCCCATATTATTCATCTGACGAAAACGGCCCCGACGACGTCAACTCGTCTCGAACAAGCGGGATGAACAGGTTGGGCGCACAGGTGAACTGGTCACGTGACCACGCCTGTCGTCACCGTCACGTTTCCGAAAGCCGCGCTGCTCTGCTATTGATCCATGTGCTGCGTGCGTGCTTTACACTACAGTGAGGTTTCTACGAAGGACTAATAATAACATATGTTTAAATAAAAAAATATATATTGTTCTAATTTGTTGTCTGACTCTCAGTAGGAGGGAGGCCACTCTATTAATCAGTTTAATCCAAACACATTGTCATTCATGTTTACTTGGGTGATGTTGAGTAAACAATGTTGCCCCCAGACGAAACACACATTGAAAATCTGTGATCTGCATCATTTCAAAAATAAAAACAGACATATATTATATATATATATATATAATATATTATATATTATAATTTATATTAGACATTATAAAATTCAAACTGTGCACAAATACATTGTCATTCAGAATCGGCCATTTATTACATTAATCTCCAATGTTAATGTAACAATCCTTTCCCAAAAGAGCAACATTTAATAGTTAAAACATTTGATAATAGGAAAATGACAACACATAGAAGACAGCCGTTTCTTTCTTTGAACTTTGAACAGTCTTCAGACATCCTTTGGTGGTGGAGCGTCGCGACTCCACGCTCACTGCTGACCTGCTACCAGACTTGGCAGCTTTTGACGAGCTCTCTCATGAGTTTCACTGCCTCTATAGAGGAGTCCTTGAGGGCCAGTCCCAGCAGCACAGGCCTGTTGCCAGCCTCTTGTGACACACAGGTTGCCAGGTTTTTGGCACAAACATGCGTTAAAGGCTGCAAAAAAGAAAGAGGAAGCGTTACCATGACACATTATTAAGGATGCACGTGTGCGCATGCGCACGCACACACACACACACACACACACACAGGCGCTCCATTTGGTTTCGTGACAAACCACATGGTGGTTTTCTTGCTCTGGCCCAGTTTCCCACCACTGCATCCTTTCCTTTCACCGAGCACCGAACCATTAGCAGAAAAGTGTCCAGCGGAATATATCATGCCAACTAACGTGGTGTGATTGACAGTTCCACATGAACACCATCGCTTCCGTTTCTTTTTATTTTTTCAGAGAGCATTCTAAAAAAAGAAATGTCCGACATGAAGACTTGATAATTGCCATGGTTATGTTGGCAACTAAAACTAGCAGTCCTCTAAATGGGAAACTTTTTTGATTTTCTTTTTAGTACAGTCCCCGTGGCACTCTCTATTTCTATCCACTTTAAAATACCTTACTTTAAGATGGCACTGCGGACAACCCCTGAAGAAGTTCCAGAACGCCATTTTTAAACATTTAGTTAGTTTATTTATGTCATTGGGAAAAGGGCGTATACTGCCTTGGACAAGGGCGTACACTTTATTTCCAATTTTCATAAAACAGGTTGGACTTGGCTAGCAAAAGGAAAAGTACTTCAGAACGGTAAGAGGAGGGAAGACCGCATAGGATGCACACAATGGATCTACACAATCCATGCCTAGTCTCAACCAGGGCTTGTTGGCAATACACACACACACACAACTATGATGTGATACAAAGCTTCCAATTCATTATTTTGCCACCATGAATTCAATAATTAAGTTTGTGGATGTAAAATGTGCAAAACAACTTCCCCTGTCTGAGGAGAATTCAACAGAACAGGGAGGTGACGTCATGTCACTGTGATGACGGGCTGTACAAATGAACATAAACAGTGTCTGCTGTGTAAACAACCTCTGGTGGCAAAGTTCACGCTGAGAAAACCTGGTAATTTGGCTGCAGCATGAAACTCACAATGCCAACGTAAACTGTCATCCAAAAGTCCTACAGGGTGTGTTTTTCCGTACCGTTAAAATCTGCTGTAATATGCAAGGTATGCATCCCATAATTGAGACTGAATAAAGAACTGAAATACTCATTTAACATACCTCATCTTTTCCCATCAGCACTTTGGTAGAGCACATGGGCATGCTGACATCGTTTGATTGGGAGTCCGGCGTGACTGACACCAGTGTCCCAATCTTCCCATACTGTGTGAGAACTATGAAGATATAATTGCTGAAATCAGTACAGACGACCTGTGTCCTCACTCCATTGATTTCCTTCTCCGCTTGTCTTGATTTGATCATAGAGGTAGACATGGTCAATCCTGTAGCAGGCAGAATAATGACAATTGGGAGTAAACATTAACAACAGTTTCGTAAATGTGACTTCATGAGTAACAGGCGCGCAGGCACCCACACAGACCACAGCTGTACTAAAATCCACAACATACACCCTCTCTCTCTCTCTCTCTCTCTCTCTCACACACACACACACACACACACACACACACACACACACACACACACACACACACACACACACACACACACACACACACACACACACACACACAATTTCAGCATAACTTTACAGATATGAAAATCCGCAAAGTGCATTAGATATACCATTGGTATCCTACATCTATAAATGTGCTTTATTGTGCAGTACTGCAGCCGCTTTTACGACCTGGTTTATGATATGCCTGTGTCCTGAGCACTAGCGATATTTGCTGTTATACCTCTGCTATGTTCGCACGAGCGGGTTCATTTGGGCCAACAGTAATGCATCGGTTGCGTGAACAGCAAACACGTTAAGGTGTTCAGCATCCCATTGAAAGTCTCGCCAAACGCACGTGCTGCTGCCTCACACGCACACACACAAACCCGGAAGAACAATACTCTACATTAGCAAAACATTAGCTCCGGAGCAAATCGTGTTCGCGTAGCTTTAAAAACAACAACAGCAACAACAACAGCGGCGATATCGTTCTCACCCTATACCACAGAGCAGGAAGAGTAAACAATGTCTTTCGAAAAACAATGTCAGCGACACACGTTCGCACAGTTTCGCTTTTGCTTTGTCATGCTCTTCGACAGCTCCAGAGGCAACCGAAACTCCCTCGCTAGACTGCTCATGCGCAGGAGGAAGCCGCAGCATCAACTGATGGCGTCACGGTAAGTCAGGCATCGCTTGTTGATGTGTTATCATTTCATAGAACTTCGAACAAAGTTATTAATGACAGAAGAAGCCATTACGTGCATTTTCATTCACAACCAGGAGCGGACCGTTTCTGGGAGGAGTTGTTGTTATATCTTCCAATATAGCCAGAAGCTAAATGGATTATTAAGTGATGCGATACAGACGCTGGAAACGTTTTGGAGATGATGAGACAAATCTGCAAGTCTCCCTTGATAAACTGTGAAACATATAATAGCACAAACAATGTATTATTTTAAATGAACAATCAAATCGTCACAGTATATTAGGGGTGAAGTTAATTCACTCACCAACCTATCAATACATAAATCTGAGGAAAGCATGCAGTGCAGTGAAGTCCTACATTTACTGTAAGGTGATTGCCTATAATATGGACTCAATCATATTGATTCAACATAAAACAAATTATTATTTAGCATTAACTGACAGCAGCACCTAATATTCCTGAGCAAAATCTGGACTAGTCAGATTTGTATGCCAAAGTGCTTTTGTCTGCCACGATAATAACACCAGTTTATAAGAAGATGTAAGTGTACTATAGTACCCACCCACCAGCACCCCATGGTTTTGCTTTATTAATCTTTCTATACAGATGTCACAGTCTGGCCACTCGCAGCCAAGAAGAACTGATGGGCTACTCAGGCATTTGCATTGGTATGGGGGGGGGGGGGGGGGTACAAAAGTGCTGACACTGCAATTTATTTCCTCGGGTTGCTCGTGTGCCACTGAAGTTATGCCCGCCCCAGATGTAACACAAAGCATTATTCCCTGTATCAACACACACACACACACACACACACACACACGCACACGCACACGCACACACGCACATACACACATATCACACACACACCAACCTGCACATATATCACATACATACACACACACACAGACACACACAGACACACACACACACACACACACACACACACACACACACACACACCAACCTGCACATATATCACATACACACACACACACACAGACACACACACACAGACACACACACACACACGCACACGCACACACGCACATACACACATATCACACACACACCAACCTGCACATATATCACATACATACACACACACACAGACACACACACACACACACACACACACACACACACACACACACACACACACACACACACACACACATATCACACACACTCCAACCTGCACATATATCACATACACACACACACACACACAGACACACACACACAGACACACACACACACACGCACACGCACACACGCACATACACACATATCACACACACACCAACCTGCACATATATCACATACACACACACACACACACAGACACACACACACAGACACACACACACACACGCACACGCACACACGCACATACACACATATCACACACACACCAACCTGCACATATATCACATACATACACACACACACAGACACACACACACACACACACACACACACACACATATCACACACACACCAACCTGCACATATATCACATACACACACACACAGACACACACACGCACACACACACACACATACCAACCTGCACATACAGTATATCACACACACACACACACACACACACACACACACACACACACACACCTACACACACACACACACACACACCTACACACACACACACACACACATACACACACACACACACACAATTCACATCGTCTGGGCTCAGCAAAATTATTATTCACTGGGAATACACGGCACCGTCCATAAAATGGGTTGTTCTACTGTACTCTGTTGGGCTTGATCAATCACTCCAGACCCCCGCGCGTGTGTCCTTGACACACGCGCGGGGGTCACGTGATCGCGTTAGTCGTGTCTCCTTGCAGGTTGGACAGCACGATGACGGGAGTCTCATCTGGCTGTTAAAAGTGCAAACAGAGTGCTCTCCGGTTACATAACACGACATCCCCGGCTGTTTGTTTTAAAATACGGGTCGCCTCAGACTCAACAGGGTGTTCATATCAAATATTCAACACTATCACTTGGCATAATGTTCGGTCGGCCTGTTATTTCCCACCAGGGTAATGCACCGAGGGGGGGAAGGGACTGGAGGCCTTGCACGACTGACACCAGACACAATGGGGAGGGAATGAGGACACGGAACGCTTCTCAGGGCACGCACAGCGGGCGTTGACACTATGGCGTTCTTTACCGTCACAGTGAAGAATCACGGTGAGAGTGAGAGTGGTTGGACGGCCGGTTATCACCGGGCTTTGTTGGCGCAAACCGAGTTGAAAGTGCATTTTTTTTCTTTCTTTTTTTCGGCATAAATCATCAATAACATCTAATATGTCCACACGATGTAACACTATCTATTTTAATCTTAAACGTTCATAATGTGTGAGTTTTTTTTATGTCATAATGACACAATTGTCTTGCCAGGAAGAACGTTTCATTAGCAGTTATATGGTTCACTAAATCAAGAGGTGCATTTTAAAGACACTGCCATTTTAAAGTAAATGTATAACATGATACATTATGAAAAATGAATGCAGTAAGAAAAAGAAATGCAAGTTGTAATTCACGGTGGGATGTTCGTCTTTGCGATGACAGATTTTATGACTCCTATTACTTCCAATTCATAAACGTGTTTCTTTTTTTTTCTTTTCTTTTTTTTCCTACATGCCTTTATCTTTACCACAGGACCAATGTATTACCCAGAAATCTCAGCTTGTAGATTTTTCTTGGTTTTCATTTTTCACACCAACAGGTGTCACTGGTCGAGGATATTCTATTGCAGGCGCTACCAGTAACCAGTAGCACCAACAGTGCGCTACACATCTAGTGCCAACCACAGTGTGTCTGAGGGAATGCCACCACGGTGGTGGTCTGAAGTTAAGCCGGTCATTGGCAACAGTCACCCATCTTTCCTCCTCTTTCCCATTTGTCCATTATTCCCCCCCACCTAACCCTTGATCCTGCGTATAACCTCCCAAGCCCCTCACTGCCTCTCCATTCCCCACGTCCCTCATCGCCTCTCTGGCTGACCTCTCGGGCCAACTGCTTTCAGTACGTACCACTCAATTGCCTAAACCTCTAACCCCCCCCAAAACACGTCGCCGTCTGTCTCCTCAGGGAGAACTCTAAATCCACATTTCCCATCTTACTTCCAAGAGTTTCTTTATTTCAGTGTGGTGCTATGACTTCATAGGAATCTGTGGAACCCCAATGAAAGACAAGCATGTTGCATGTTTATAAGTGGGCCCCAGACGTGTGGTCTGACACTGTGACATAATAGGGATGCTTAATGTGATTCCTGTTCAGCTCAGATTACGAGATGTTATTAAGAATCGGTCGCCCTGATGCACATTGTCCTCTCTCTGTCTCTTGGAGATAAGCACTCCAAAGTGTTGTTATCTTGTTCCTAATTTTGTCAGAAGGTCCTACACATGCTTTTGAGACATGAAATCAGAAGGACTTGGATGAATCAGTTTTTGGCATATTGTCGGCTGAAGTATGATCCAAGGACGATGATTAGTAAGTAATCCTCTTCACATTTCATAGAGTCACTGTTTCATGAATTATGTTAATATTTCTACTTTCATTTTTGTGGAAGACTGAATCAACTGAATGGAGTCTCTATTATTCATGATCAGATATCAAGGGCCCACGGGCCCCTGAGAAACTGTGAGAACACGTCAGAGGCCCCCAGTGCCCACACATGCGAAGGTAGCAAAACACCTGCACCGCCTTTAACAATAATGTATTCATTTCTTATAGAGATTAGATTTGATTCGATTCGATTAGATTATACTTTATTCATCCCACAGCGGGAAAATTTCCTTGTCACAGTGTAGAAAAGTGTAGTATACACTACAGAAATTAAGTCGAACGGGGCAAACACTACAACGATCAGACAGAAGTATCTTAAAACCAACACAATAAACAAAAACAAACAAACAAACAAGCAAACAACAGAAAATGTGCAAAACAAGTACTTGAGGATATAATATGTTAAAGTGAACATGATATAAATAATATTGCAAGGGTAAAGTGACCATAATATTGTACATTGTAAGTGATTGGAATGGAAATATAAGTACAGATAAAACATTAAAAAATAATAAAAAATCAGATAAAGATAAACATAGAGCCATGGTGAGCGGTGGGTAATTGCAAACCTGGAACAGAAAGTACAACATGATGAGGTGGTGCAGGTGTTGTAAAGTCTGACAGCAGCAGGTAATGAAAGACCTGCGGAACCTCCTCTTCTTACACCGTGGGTGTCTATCAGTCTGCTGCTGAGGGAGCTGCTCAGAGAGCCCATAGTGCCGCGCAGAGGGTGAGAGGTGTTGTCCATGATGAATGTCAGCTCAGTTAAGATCCTCCTCTCACCCACTTCCTCTACGGAGTCCAGAGGACAGTCCAGCACAGAGCTGGCTCTCCTGACCAGTCTGTTGAGCCTGCTGCTGTCCCTGTCCGTGCTGCCCCCCTCTCCAGCAGACCACAGCATAAAAGATGGCTGAGGCCACCACAGAGTCACACAAAGTCCTGAGGGGAGTCCTGCACACTCTGAAGGACCTCAGGCTCCTCAGCAGGTGGAGGCCACTCTGGCCCTTCTTGTAAAGTGTGTGGGTGTTGTCAGTCCAGTCCACTTTGCTGTTAAGGTGAACACCCAGGAATTTGTATTTCTCCACCACCTCTATGTCCGATCCCTGGATGAATTGGTATGAGATGTTTTTCTCCTGAAGTTGACGATCATCTCCTTAACTGATTGAGCGCACAAAACTACATTTATTTGAGGAGGATGATGGTGTTGAGCCATTACAGGCCCTTTCAAAGTTTTTGTCCCATCAGATGTATGATGATGGACAGGCTAACTCCAGTCCACGAATCAACTCCTTCCCGCTGGTTGGACACACACACACACAGTATGATTTCACAAAGGGACATTGAAATGGCTCACACTCAACAACATGTCACCTTGTGGTAAAAATAGGGGCCCTTCAAACCGGTCTGATTTAAAGCTGCTGTTGGTAAGATTGAAGATATATTATTTAAGGTTTTTTGTTAGGAATGGCATAGCCATTCTTCAGCTATCAGTGAGTGAAATGCGCTGTGTGAATATCTGTTTGGAGTTGACGGCACCTGCCTCCGTACGAATTTAGGAGATTTTCGATGGCATATTGCTGACGAATGACGACATGCATTCCCCTATTGGTTTGGGGAATCCTTCTTGCCTGTCAATCTCAGGTTTGGAAATGCAACAATTCGGTGAGGAACTTCGGAGCAGAGTGGGAGGGAACTTCTTGAGCTCTGCTCTCACTCTTATCAACACTAAACTCTTACCCACAGCAGCTTTAAGGTTGCTGAAGTTAGTAATTTGTTGACCTTCTTAGTATGTCCAGGGTGTTGTCTTTTGCTGTGTCAGACATCCATTTGTCAATCTTAGAATTATGGCTGCTGCACCCTGACACTGTGTCATGTCATTAGTAACTCCCAATAATGAGGTCTTGCAATATGAGTACAAATGTGGGCCTACTTTACCTACACAGCTAAGCCCATTATATTGATGAGTCTATTAGCCGTAATCAGCTTGGCGTGTGCATTAAAATTAAACACAAGTAGTTTACTTTCCCGTCAATGTATCGAGCTGCTGATTAATTAAAACTAGGTCGAAGTGGTAATTTATTCTACTGATCATCTTGCTGGTCTGTCTGGCAGCACCTCATTACATGTGGATGACTGCGAGGCATGCCCATCGTAATGGCATCATTAAATATCCTATTCGCTTGATAATGATATTCTGTTCATATTCAATTATCTTTAATATTGATATAATAATAACACCATCAATACACTTCGACTACGAGGGCTATCGCTACTACTTCTCCAGTGGGTCAAATGCTACCCATTTGTCATATTGTGGATACCGGATAGCCTACTATATTATTAATTATAATAATGACAATACTTAATTAGTATTGTTTATGGTATATAATTGGTTGCTGTAACAGTAGAGCATTGGAGCAGCTGTGCATTTGTGTGTGTGTGTGTGTGTGCGTGTGTGTGTGTGCGCACGCGCGCGTGCATGTGTGCATGTGTGTGTGTGTGTGTGCGCTATGTGTCGTATGTATTCCCTTAAGTATACCAGTTAGCATTCGAGTTAATTAGCATGAGCATGCGGCTGTCGATTCACGACAAATCGCTCTTTGTTCTCCTTCAGTTAAGCCCTACCTGCTATGCATAGGTCTGTTCACTCTCAATTGCACATCTAAATGTTCCCTTTAAAGGTGCACAATTAAAAGTGTCGCCTGTGTGCCCGGGCTTAAGGCCCGCTCCGCCGCGCCGCGTAAAGCCGAGGGCTGTTTGGTCTCAACCCCGACTACATTTTCAATGACTCGCATTTTAATTGAACACGCTGAGCCGTTTGCAAATCCCGGCAGAGAAGGGGAGCCCAGACCGGCGCTCCGGAATGCAGAGCGGTTTCATGTGCGCAGCGGACGCTCACTCGCTCACCTGCTCTACTCTCCACCGTGAACCAAGAACCATCGTGTGTGTGTGTGTGTGTCAGTGTGTGTGTGTGTGTGTGTGTGTGTGTGTGTGTGTCTGTGCGTGCGTGTGTCAGTGTGTGTGTGCGTGTGTGTGTGTCGGCGTGTGTTTCGCGTTTCAGGTCAAAACACGAATGATATGCATATGTTACAGTTCGACTCTCAGCCTGGTGATGTAGCAAGAGAGAGAGAGATGGAGATAGAGAGAGAGAGAGAGGGAGAGAGAGAGAGAGGGAGAGAGAGAGAGAGGGAGATAGAGAGAGAGATGGAGACAGCCAGAGAGAGAGAAAAATAAAGAATTAGAGGGATAGAGAGAGAGGGAGATACAAAGAGGGAGCAAGATGGAAAAAGAGAGAGACAGCCAGAGAGGGAGACAGCAAGAGAGAGGCAGCGAGAGACAGCCAGAGCGAAAGGGGGGGGGGGGGGGGGGGAGACAGAGAGAGCCAGGGGGAGAGAGAGGGGGGGAGACAGAGAGAGCCAGGGGAGAGAGGAGGGGAGACAGAGAGAGCCAGGGGGGGGAGAGAGAGATGGGGAGCTGCTCATCTGAGTGCTCCATGCGATGTGTTTAATGAAGATGCCAGGAGCGCCGCTCCGCCGTGCGTTCGGCCCGCCGCGGCCGGGAGGAAGCGGCCCATTGTGAGCGTGGCGTCGAGGCGATGAATAAAGGAACGCCGGTGGCTCCGGCGCCGGGGAAGGGTCTCGCTTTTTTCATTTTCTGAGCTCGCCACTCCATTTTTTCAGTAGCCTCTTCAAGCTGTACTGCTCAGCGAGGAGACGGAGGGCTCTTCGTGGCGTGGACGAGGACCGGACCCTATGGAAAAATGTATTAGAACGACATT
>JAXIVH010000021.1:5882608-5892608 GCA_036785325.1 Urophycis tenuis | reverse complement strand
ATATGTGAGTGTGTCTATGTGGTTGTGAATGATTGTTGTGCGGTGGGAGTGTGTATTTGATGCAATTTCAGGTTTTGTTTATCACCGTGCTTGAGTGTTTGAGAGTGTATGTGGAAGTCAATGTGTGTGTGCGTGCTTGTGCATTCCATCCACGCTTCTGCGTATCTTCAGTTCATGCATGTTTGTGTGAGTGTGTGTGTGTGCGTGTGTGTGTGTGTGTTTGGATTTTACACCCACACTT
Organism: Urophycis tenuis; assembly: GCA_036785325.1. NCBI lineage: Eukaryota > Metazoa > Chordata > Actinopteri > Gadiformes > Phycidae > Urophycis > Urophycis tenuis. Next base: position 5,892,367 of record JAXIVH010000021.1, on the reverse strand, counting down.
CCGTGTGGGTTTAGTGCATGCGTGTTTGTGTTTGCATGTGTGTGCATCTGTGTGGATGTTTGTGTCTGTGCGTATGTGTGTATGTATGCCTGTGTCCCTGTGTGTGTGTGTGTGTGTGTGTGTGTGTGTGTGTGTTTGGATTTTACACCCACACTTTCGTGTGGGTTTAGTGCTTGCGTGTTTGTGTTTGCATGTGTGTGCATCTGTGTGGGTGTTTGTGTCTATTCGTATGTGTGTATGTATGCCTGTGTCCCTGTGTGTCTGTGTGTGTGTGTGTGTGTGTGTGTGTGTGTGTGTGTGTGTGTGTGTGTGTGTGTGTGAAGTGCCTTGGAGGTAAAAGAGAGGGAGAGAGGTGGCTGATGAGATTAGGGACCTGTGGACCTCTGGACCTCTGTGTCGTTTGCTTTGCCTCGCCGTCTTTTTTCAAAAGAATCAGTTAAGCTTGAAATGTTCAAGTCTGTGGTGTTTTTTTTTTTTTTGTGTTTTTTTTCTGTACACGGTGTCCAGGGCTCGACAGCCACTGGGCGCAAGAATCTGTTGAATGTGCTTAGTGAACAGGAACATTATGTTTGATTTGAACTGTTCTTATCTGGCCCTTGGTAGTAACAAACTGCTTCCCCCCCCCATTCTAATGTTTTTTTTTCTTTTGGAAGAGATTGTGTTATTAAATTATTCAAATGAGAGCCTGCCACATCATTTGACATATATGGAAACAAAACAGGACTTGATTATTACGTTTGGCTTTAAAAGGTTGTGTGCTGCTCTCCTCAAACTACAAATTATGCCTTTTTCGCAAATTACAAAGAAAGAAGAGACTGTTTTGAGACTGGGCCATCAGATCTAAACAATTAAAAGAAAAGGAGAAGGTGGCGATATTATGGAAAGTATATGTTGTTGAACATACAGGATAGCATGCAATACATAAACAAAAGACGGGGTATTACATTTGTATTACACTACATGTACATACATGACATTACATATGTTTCATCAGTCAAGACAATCAATCATACTTCATCAGAACTTCATTCCAAAAACAAATCTTGTAGAGTCAGTAGGAGCATCCTAGTGTCCACCATTGAAGGGATACTGCAAAACATACTTTTTGTGTGCTCTATCACTTGCAGTTAATAGAGCGAAAACCCCAAAGTCAGAACTGTAAAATACAAAGGGAAGCCTTGCCAAGGACTTAATAGCGGCCGTTGTCATCAATATTGTAATCTCAAAAACTGTGAAGACAAATTTGCATAACATGGGGGAGAGCCACAAGTGTGTTCGCAGTCAAGTCAAACTAGCAACCCTTTTTTTCCCTCCCACACCGCTCCGAGCACGGCTGCTGTACAGCCCTCGGATGAGAGCACGAGGTAATCAGTTCGTTTCCCCCGACGTCCCCAAACAGAAAATGCTTATTTATTTCTATTAAAAAATCAGTGAGTCAGGTTGAAACTTGAGCAAGTCAGAGAATCCATTTTATTTTGTAATACACTGCATCCCATGGGGGGTTGTATTGTGAATATAATTCCAAGCTAATTATGCCATCAGAATTGTCAATTTTTTCCTTCAAACACTTGAATGTGATTGTGGTTGTCTCATTTACATAAAGCAACATGACATGAAAACTACTTTCCCTTTTACTTGCTGTTTGTTTTTTGCGATTACAGTGTTTGTTGTTTATTCCTCCTCCTCGAATTAATAGCCGCGATCAGACATCAGAATGACCTTGTTTTGTATGAAGCTTAAATATGTGAATAATGCCACGCTAAGAGACATGTTTCCTGTTCCTGTATCATGTGCTTCTTATCATCAAGCTCTGTCACCTCGGTGAGATACTCAGCAAAAGGGTCTTTTCAAGGCTTGAATGTAAGGGTAGTATTTGCTTACATGTAGCTTACACGTGTCTCATTAGTCAGATATTATGTTATGAAAGGAAAGGGAAACGACAATTCGTTTTCATGCTATTGGAGTGCAGAGTCAACGTTTCCCAATATACTTCAGCACTAAAGATGATTGGATATTGCATAACCTGAATCACTGCCAATGGGCCAAAGCCCAGTTTTGATGTAGTTCAGGCTTTCCTGGGTCTATGTCTTGGCTCGTGGCCAAAAGGGCAATTAAAGGAAAGTATTGGATGCACATCAAGTTGTCAGGGTAGCAATTCCTTCAATGAAAACCATAAGAAACATTGTGTTTAAGATATGGGGTTAGGGGGTGACTCCTTTAACATATTCCATTAATAAAATGTCCCGTTCCTTAAAGGGATTCCAGAGTAACTTGTTTGTTTTGGGTGTTTCGATTTGCATTCAGATATTTTGCATGGGTTCTGTATATCAACCAGACCATTGGCTCCCAAACGGTGTGCCTTGAGGCAAGTCCGGGTGTGCCGTGGGATTTTTGTGACAACCATACATTATTATTGCAATGCACAACTACACAAAAATCTTTTTTTATTTTTTATTTAGTTTCTCAGTACTTTGTATGCACTCATTTCATAATACAGAGGCAAACTATATACCTAAAAACAATTGCTTAATTCTTGCCTCATTTGTAATTTTGTGACCTGTCTTGTTTAAATGGGTGTGTTGCCGCTCTGATGAAGCCTAATTTGACAGTTTCAAATTAATATTTGAAATATTTTGTTAATGAATATTTCATGAGTAATATGAGTCTTTGTCACAATTTATTTGGCATTAGTAAATAATTATGCACATTTACAGATATTTTACATGATATGAGTGATAACACGTGTTATAAAGGCTATTTTGCACAATAGGTGTGCCTTGAGATTTTTACGCGTCCTTTGGTGTGCCTTCGGTACAAAAAGTTTGAGAACCACTGAACTAGACAGAGCTCGCATTATACTACTATACTGCACAACATATGAATAATATTTGTTCTAAAAAAGCACAGAACACAGTGGGTTTAGGTTTTAATCCACATTGCTCTAGTGACCCTGGATGTGAAGAGGAAAGATGATTCTGCTTTACTGGGATACCTTTCTCAATGAACATTTTATTGCAGGGGAGCCTGGACGACTGCTTCAGGTCTTGCAATATACACATTGAGTCAACTAGTTTTATTGAGGCAAATGCAAAGCAAATAACAATAGAATTGCACGGATAACGGGTCTGTATTATGAGCGTGCCATTGCACTACTGTATATTAAAACTTGAATTTGAATACTATTGTTTATATTTATCATTTGCATTTTCCCCAAGAGCAATTTAGCTGCGTTTAGAATAAATTAAAAACCATTTTTTCAAATTAGCATGCGGCAGGCTATGTCATCATAAACAAATCCTTATCATAACACCCTTATCGTATTTGATAAGGAATGCCTACAATCCAAAGCACTTGTTGGTGTATTACGTTGCAAATATATTCAAATGCATGCACAGCAAAGGTAAACCTGATAGAATTTATCATGATCACAAATTTAAATGTCAGAATATGTTTCGGCACACAGGATTTCCATTTCAAGTGACAGGCTCGCGTTTCAGGATCTCGCTGGCCTTGCCTCTCTCGACCTCCCCTTAAAGACCCAACATGTCCGCAGAATTGAAAGCGCCACTATTTGGGCCCTCGTTGGGAAGGTCAGAAGGGGCCTCGCTCTCTCTTTTGTTTTACTTTGGAGGTATCCGTCCACGAGGGCAACAAAACATTGTTATTATCACAATAACTTTCAGGGGGTTTGAGAGTTTATCAGCTCACTTCGGCTTGAATTCTATGACAAGTTATGAAGGGCTCGCTTTCCATATTCGCTCCATGAAGTATTCATCTCTCTCTTTATTGTCCGTGTGTTGAGTGATAAAACTTTCATGATTTATTGATTTCAAAAGCAGGATATCACAAAGAGCCCAGTCCTTTGAAAAACAAATCCTGTATTTTCTCTCCAGCTGTCATTTTGGTTTAGGGGCTTTAGTGGATTTGAAAATGTATTTCATGCACGTAGGTATATATTATTTATTTCAATTTTTGGATGGTTCACTGTGTGTAGTGAGTTTTTGTGAAGTCACACTTTTGTCTGAGCACATGAATCAACATCAGGAAAATGTCCACCTCTAATTACATCATCGCACAGCTTTAATTGGCTGGACACCATCTGTTTCCCATCAAATGAACGCGCAGGTCGCGCTTTCATGAGGAAAAGATGCTCTTTCAACTGCATACTGCAACACTCCCCCTTCTTTATTCAGCTCCCGGTGGATATCTCTCGTCATTCAAAACGCCTATAACAGTCTGACTAATAGTTCTTTTTTTCTTTATTTTTTCACCACTGCAAAATTACAGTCTTTAACCACATCTCACCTCCTCCTCCTACAACAGCAACACCACCTCCGTGTCCTCCTCCTCCACACCGCTGTCACCACCTCCTCCTTCTTCTCCTCACCCTCACCCACCACCTCCTCCTCCTCCTCCACACCAGCGTCACCACCTCCTCCTCCTCCTTCCCTCTCCTCCACATCAGCGTCACCACCTCCTCCTCCTTCCCTCTCCTCCCCCTCCCCCGCCGCCTCCTCACCCTCCACCACCAGCTCCTCGCCCTCCTCCTCCTCCTCCTCCTCCTCCGCCTCCTCTCGTGAATATTTCAATGCTCATTGTAATTGTATGCAGATGAGCGAAGCCGATGCAGTCATTATGGGCGTACATGCCTGGCTGTCAGGCCTTTTGGATGCGCCTCCTGAGAACCTCTCCCACATAGTGGTCTCTTAGCGGACCCCTCATTTGCACGCGGCACGCTTTTGTCTTTGCGGTGCACGTCGGTACGGGAAGGAGGTCTACGTCTGGTCTGAAACTGTAATCGTTTAGTCGGCTGTAGGACGTTTTCGTCGGGGAGGAGGAAAAAAAAAAAAAAACGGAATTTAAACGGCGCAATTAGATGATTCATTTTTGTGCTTTTTTCGTTTTTGAGTGTGCGGCGCAACGAGAGATATCGTGGTGAAGATTGTTTTGTCGCGGGTATTAAAGTAACATATGTGGTCTGGGTCAGCTTGACATTTAGCGAAGTTCTTGTGAAAAGAAAAGCAAAATAGAATAAATGATGCAGAAGCCCACGGATGGAGGATGAAGGCAGTGCTCTGCTGGTGTCTGGCCGACAACAACAGACCATAATGAGTTTAACTGCGGCTTGTTCATGACAACATTGTTTGTTGCTTTTAGGTTCCGGCAACAGCACGGTGCATACATTTTCATACAATTACTTTCTTGTTTACTTTGTTGTTCCATTATCAGCCGTCTGTTATACACTGTAGATTCAAGTAAAATGAAACACAAAAAAAAAACATAAATATCCACTCCAAAACATGTACGTCTAAAACAAGCCGTCAAATACGAAGGATAATGGTAATCGTCCACTCGGAGGAATTGCAACAGAGATACAACTCCTGGCTTGATATTTACGCTGGGAGCAGACGGCAGGGGATGTGAGCTGAGAGAGAAGGCAGACGTGACAGTTAGACAGCAGGGTCGGGCACCAGGGAGGAATAAACACTCATTGTTGTAATCAAGCCATGACATTGTTTGGTAAAGGTGGATTTTGAGAGTTTAGGACATCATTGAAGCGTTGTGCAGCTGAGGAGGATACTCAACACTGGAGGAGGGTGAAGTGCAAATTCTGTACAGAAAATAAGACTTTCTCTCAATACTCCTCACTGACACGGCTGTGTTGTATAGTGTAGATTCACTGGAGTCATGGATGATTTTGTAGACTGTTGAATGCATAGCAGGATAAGTGGACAGGATATGCTGTTTGACTTTAGGCTGTTCGACTTCCTGCTGTTCAGGGTTCAAGCCCCAATGTCTGCAGTCTTCCTAGCTGTCCATGAGCAAGACCTCTACCTGATCAGTAATTACACGTATAAAAACAAACAAAACTAATATACGAGTTAAACGTAATACAAATAAATAAAGCAGCTGTACGGGTAAGAGCGACAGCTGTATGAAAGAGTGAATGGTCTCAACAGAGAAGCAAGTTCATACCCAGCGCTGCTGATGTCCAGAGCGCTGTGCACTGGCTCATCATCATCACCATGTCTGGGCCACTGGGAGCAGCTTGAGCTCATGGGTAGGACTGCATCCAATCCCCCTGCCTGCTGCCAGGTGGGTCAGTAGAATGTCACTACACTGGCTCCGGCCAGATCCAAATCAGAACCATTCTAAGGGCAAATGTGAAAGCTCCACTCTGACACAAAACACAGAAGTGTATGTGTGTAACGCCTAATGGGTTGACTGCTGTGACCACCGATTAGGCTGATTTATGGAGTTAATGATAATGGGGAATTCATCTTAAGCGATGTTATTCCGCATGACATGCTGTCCGGGTTACAGATCAGACATTCTGGGTTGCTCGCCCAGCAAGTCTGATAAAGCTGAAGGGATTCTAATAAACATGTCTGGCAAGAACATTTTCCTGGAAATCCAAATAAAAAGAAAAAATCCAAAAGCTCAGCGACCTTTAACTAGGTCACGATAAAAAGACCATGAAAGCTCACAGGCATAAATAAATACAAGTGTTCCTCAAGGGCTCTGATTTGCATATTTATAGTTGTCCTTTTTTTCCCACATCCTGCTTAACACTAAGAATACTAATAATTATGTGCGATTTTTTTTCCCGTGGATCAGGAACTCGCTCTGCGCCGAGGAAAATAACAGAAACAGAAGCAGGGAGACAATGCCGTCGAGTGTGTGATATATAGGCGGTTTTGTCGTGCAATTTCCCACTTCTCTTGACCAGCCTTGAGGGCTCAACCGTTGATGGCAGCCACACAATATGGGGGGACATGGCAAGCACAACAGAGACATTGCGTTTGTGAACACAATGGGCTGACACGGACACTATGCCTTTGGAAAAATAATTGCCGTGTATTTTTCATGCCTCAAACGGAAAACGGCGTGGAGGACTTTGCATGTGTGACTTGTTTATCAAAGAGGTGCGCTCGCTGCCCAGTCTGCCCACCTGAATCTCTCTCGCTCAGTCGGTATACGCGAGTTCTCCTTCAGAGTCTTTGGCCTTCACCATCAACACAACAGGCGTTCAGTTCAATACATATATTTATACTCAGAGGCGAGTTCGCAAACAGTGCATGTTGGCTGTGTTTTTTTTGTTTTTTTTCTTGAGGGGAGTTGGAGAGATGACAAACTGTTGCACTGTTCACATCTCTAGCTGTCAAAGTCCTCATATTTTCCACTCCGACCTCCTCCTCTTCCTCCTTCACCTCCTCGTCTATGTCCTCCTCTGAGCTGCGGTCTCTAAGAATCATTTTAATGGTTCGCGAGAAATAGAGAGAGAAAGAAAGAAAGAGAGAGAGAGAGACATAGAGAGAGAGAGAGAGAGAGAGCGAGAGAGAGAGAGAGAGAGAGACAGAGAGAGAGAGAGAGAGAGAAAGAGAGAGAGAGAGACACTTGAGAGAATCTCACTGATTGCGTCCATCGCTCTGTCTGCTGTCCCCCTGGCCGGTGACATGTGTCCCAGCGGTGGTGGTCTCACAGCCTGTCCTGACAGCTCTGACGTCCAGGGACCCTTTACTGACTGGATGTCTTCATACACCAGTCAATTTTGGCGAGAGAGGGGGTCATAGAGTAGCCAGAGACATTTTTACACCTCGAGTCTCAACTGACAAGTTCAAGGGCAAACTCACAGATGAATTCAAATGGCTTGTAAATGTGATAGGTATAGGGAACACCAGGCTATGACGCTGGTTCTCTGGCACCGCACATGCAGTGGGGGACTCAAACCGGCAACCGCAGTATTTGAAGGAGATGGCTAACGGCCAGATGCTAACACACAAGTGACAGCCATTCGGGTTGGCAGTTATGTGAGGTTTACCCTGGAGAACACCTGCCACTACAAAGCATACCATATGCATAACACTCACTTTTACATGTATATATTGCATATATTGTATATGTATATGTATATGTATATATATATATATATATATATATATATATATATATATATATATATATATATATATATATATATATACATATACAATATATGCAATATATACATGTAAAAGTGACTATATATATATATATACACACACATGCCTTTTGTGTTTCAATTAGGAAAACATTATACCAAATGGCGTATAGCTTCACACATGGACGTGCATATACATTCGATAGCTCAAGTAATTCCTGCATCACCTGAGTTTGCAGAGGGTCCACTGAGCTTCAGGGTTGACTGCTTCCATATGCTGCGCATGAGAGCTGCAGGCCAGAGACAAGAGCTTCTCTTGTTCCAGGGATCCCCTTGCTCTCCGTGGCCTTTATCTCTGTGGCAGATGGCTAGGAGCGTGCGAGAGGACTAGGAGCGTATGAAGAACACCATATAACGAAGCACGTCATGAAACCACAGGCAAAAATAGAGAGTGTTTTTAATAACGCGTTTAGAATTTAAAGTGGGCTTATAACTTTAATCTTATGAAAGTGGTGATTGGTTGTTGCTTCATTACGTTCAATTCACACAAACAATTCACACACACACAAACTAAAATGTATTGCGAGGTGGATGTTAGAAAGCATGTTGTTTCCATGAATATGCTGTCGAAGGTGTGTGTTCTGCTGTGGTATATCACCGGTCTGTCGGCCGATCACATCACACGGTGAACCTGACCATGCCAGCACTGCGGCACGGAGCTTATTAGACAGAAAAAAAAACGGTGGACTGCTCTCGGAGGGAAAGTGCCTAATTCACCGTCTAGTGTAGAAGTGCAAAAGAACAGCTAATTAAAAGGCTAACCGGTTATATAAGCTGGGAACGCACAATGCCTGCAGAATAGAGGCTGCGGAACGCTGTGTGCGATACAATGAGGAGTTGACGGTTGGAGAGGCTCTGTGATTGCGGTCTGACAGTCGGACGGTTGACATCATATATTTCTACCGGGTCTTGTGTGTTGCCCTTGGGTCACCTACAGAAGGACGGTGCTACTCGGCAATACATTGTTTGGCAACACTTTGATAAGGAGGTCGTGGTGCAGGTCAGGCTGGGGTGTTGATTGAAGAGATGTAGGTCTGGTGATTGTGTGTGTGTGTGTGTGTGTGTGTCTGTGTGTGTGTGTGTGTGTGTGTGTGTGTGTGTGTATGTGTGTGTGTGTGTGTGTGTGTGTGTATGTGTGTGTGTGTGTGTGTGTGTTTGTGTGTGTGTGTCTGTGTGTGTGTGTGCAGCATACAGCAGCATACTGTAAAGCCTGCTGCTGTTTGCTGTATTTCAGCCATGTTCATTGCATTTCGCAATCTCTAAACGTGAAATTACATTTCATAAACTGAAATCTGAAATGCGCCATCATTATTCAAGACATGCAAACATATTTGATTCGTTGTTTGTTTTCATTCATGCGTTCCCTTATCTGGTTGTTTGCTCGGGATTTGTATAAGATGTATTTATGTACTATAAATGCAGTGGCAGTTTATATGTAATTACATGCATCATATGGAGAACCACAAAACGGATCCCATCTTCTGTGTCGATGTTGAGTCAGTAAACATCGAGCATTGCAATTTTACACTTTCATACTTTTTTTTTTTTTTTTTAAACTTTTTTTTTTTTTTTTTACAGTATGCCCCGAATTACAGGATTGACTGAGGTACATAATATGATTACGACTCCCGGCAAACCTTATCGTGATCATATAAGCACACGGGAGAGAGTAGAGCTGTGAGGTGAGAAATGTTTTTAATATAGCAGTAAGCAGGGATTAGGGATGGCGTGCACCAAGGTGCTACCTGAGACCAACACGTTGAACCGACAAACCGATG
>JAXIVH010000021.1:5870108-5872608 GCA_036785325.1 Urophycis tenuis | reverse complement strand
TATAATTAAGCAAATGGTCGTCTTCAGCGTGCGTCTAATTTAGAGGAAAAAGTCGACGTATGCGAGGTGGGGAGCTGGGAATGTCAAGGCTATACGGCTAATGCGTGGCATGCATGTTTCTCCACAATCATTCACGAGCACACACACACACACACACACACACGCACACACGCACACACACGCACACACGCACACACACACACACACACGCACACGCACGCACACACACACACACACACACACACGCATGCACGCACACACGCACACACACACACACGCACACGCACGCACACACACACACACACACGCACGCATGCACGCCACACACACACACACACACACGCACACACGCACACACGCACACCACGCACACACACACACACACATGCATAGTGGCATATTAAAGTATTGTAATGAAGTCATAGATTCAAAGTCCATGATCCCTTGACATCACATAGACACATACAGACAGACAGATTTGCTAGATATTGTTGTCCAAGGAGACTCGACAAATGATGCTCAAAACAATCAAAAATAATTGCATGCAATGTTCTCCATCTATTTACTAATTTCCATGCTGTGCAGGATTCAATTTGAATTCCAACCAGATGCCCCAAAACACACCATAGCCATCATCATAATAATCAAAAGTACGATTCAATTTCCGCACGCTAATGGTATTATGACTGCAATCTGTTTTGATTGATTAGGGGGGGTGACCTCATCACATGACCCAGAAGTCTTGATTGTGGTGCCTTCCCTCCCTCCGACTCGAATCACGGCCCCAGTGGCGCGTCCCGGTTCATCAAGAAGGTAAATCATCACCTCCACCTCCCCCCCCCCCCCCCCAGCAAGGCCTACAGCTGCATCACCTCCTCCACCTCCTCCTCCTGTACCAAACTCCTTCTTCCTCCAGCTTCTCTCGCTGGCTCGGGCCGGCAGGGAGGGTGGTGCCCAGAGTCGACCCCCCCCCACCCCCCAACCCCAACCCCCACCCCCACACCCCCACCCACAGCATCATCACCGTCATCGTCACAAAATACATCAGAATGCACTCTTGGTGAATTAAATCTTAAAGTGAATTCACCCTCCGTGACGCACGGCGCGAGACGCGTCCCCCGGTGGTTGGGGGGGGGGGGGGGGGGGGGGGAGAAGGACGGGATTCGTGCGTCTTCTTTCGCGCAGGTCTTCTGCGTGAGGGAGAGAGTAACAACGTCGGGCGTTATTTATGTATTTGTTTGTTTGTTTATTAGCAATTTATTCATGCTCTAAACGTGTTTTAGCATAGTCAAAAGAACGCCAGGAGGAGATACTTAAAAGGTTCACTTAATGAGGAGTGGCACGTAAATGTTACTGTTTTAGTTTGTCGTTTTTTGGGGGGGCAAATCTAAGGACGCCTCACTATACCGCACTTCACAGCCGTCAGGTCCTATCAATCGCCCCTTCTGGTCGGGATCGATTCAACATCAGACGGATCACTTCCCTTCGAATAGAGCTCCATTCTCATCCAAACGAAACACCATCCCCATTCAAAATCGGCCTCATTTATCAGATCGATCACATTCACTGAGACGTGTTCGGTTTTAAAGTGTGGATTGTTTCCACGACACGTTTGTGCGACACCTCTTGGGCCCTATACCTGTGGACGATCTCACAAAAAATAAATAAATAAATAAATTCAAGCACAGCGTCCCACGCACGACGACGGCGCCTAGTATACCACCACTAGTTTGCGTGTCTCGTTTAACTCTACGGGCCGAGGTATGCGTGTCCAACGGCGGTTCGCGTCTCACCGAGTGCGCCCGTGTGCGTAAAACGCGCGCCATATATAGCCCCGCGGTGACAAACAATCTTATTATGAGATTTAAACTTTGTCTCAGGCGAGACCCGAGGATCACCGCGCTGCGCCCCACGCGTCGTGTGCTGTGCCACCAGCGTCGTGTTACTTGCGGCCGAATATCTACATTTCAAAGTTTGATCGCAGTTATAGTGGCGTTGGTGTGATACAAGAGAAAACGAAGAAGGTGGAAACGGTCCGTTCCCCCCTTGTTGCGGCCGTTAATGGAAACTCCGGACTCCGCGGGTCTGTGTTGAGAATACATAACGGAGAAGCAAGTGAGAGAGCTTTCAATCAGGGGCTCAGCCGCGAATAATCACTTTACTGTTCCATGGATCCGACAGTCCTCTCTCTCCCTCCCTCTCTCTCTCTCTCCCTCTCCCTCTCTCTCTCTCGCTCTCTCTCGCTCTCTCTCGCTCTCTCTCTCTCTCTCTCTCTCCCTCCCTCTCTCTCGCTCGCTTGCTTGACGCACTGAATTGCAGCGTGCATTGAAACCAGGGGGGAGAAAACCACCCAAAAAAAAGACAACTCTGGAATTTTCTGCAGAATTCTCCTCTTATCATATTTACAACATGTTATTTCGGTGGTGACGCGCGGGGCGCCAGCTTTGTACCGCGATCGGCCTCCCCAGCTCAGCGATCGGCAAGCAGCAGGTAAGCTTTT